>JABUQX010047135.1:55000-57500 GCA_015478945.1 Trachelipus rathkii
ATATATTGCTTGATTAAAACTATGACATTGCGTTTGATTATAAATCCGCCCAAAAGATGCGATGAAAAAAAAAGCTAGGCCTACCAAAGTAGTAATAGTAAGGATACGAACCTCTCTTATCTAACCGCAAACCGCAAAGGTCATAAAAGTGGACCTTTTTATCTAACCGCAAACCGCAAAGTGACCGCAAAGGTCATATGCTTCGTGACTTCAAAGGGCACCGCCGACCGAGAAAAGATCATGTGTTCCTATATTCTATAGGCTATATTCTATAGGCTATATATTCTATAGGCTATATTCTATAGGCTATATATTCTAGCTTCTAGCACGTGCCGACCTATATTGTAGAATACACCCGGTATTAGTGCCTACCCCTAGGTTATTGGGTACGGGGAGTCGATTGGTGTATATTAGAAGGTGCTAGGATGCTTCCTTCTATGAGTTATTACCCTACCCCCCTTTTCTAGCCTTTTCTAGCCTGACATATCCTACGTCATAGAATACGGCTAATAATGGTGTCTATCCCTAGGTTATAAGGTACGGGGAGTCGATTGGTGTATATTAGAATGTGCTAGGTTGGTTCCTTCTACGAGTTATTACCCCACCCCCCTTTTCTAGCCTTTTCTAGCCTGACATATCGTATGTGACAGAACATATCCGATATTAGCATCGATTAGTACATAATCGACACTGCTGAATCGATTCCTGTGGTTTACGACGGGATCGATTCACTCATAACAAGAGTTAGTATTAGATATTACCTTACCCCCCTTGATGGCGTATCGCATTGCAACATTGCAATGTTGCATGCAATGTTGCAAATGTTGCAAACAAAATTTGCAACATTTTGCAACATCGTTATTTTGGCGTATTAAGACGTTTTAAGGGTCAAATTATGGGTTTTCGGGTCCGTAGAAGCGTTTTCCGGGGTCAACGACGCGATTGGATCAAAACCCGAGGCTCTGGCGCACCGCACCGCCCCGCACAGCGTCACATCGTCTTTTTCGCTTTTGCCGTCTCGATTTTCTATATCTCAGCTACCTTTTTTTCTGACTATCCCCTTTCGAACCTATGTTAGAAACAGCAGCCCGAACTATAGTCTTCCAGGGGTCAATTATATATATATATATATATATATATATATATATATATATATATATATATATATATATATATATATATATATATATATATATATATATATATATATATATATATATATATATATTTTTTTTTACAGCCCTACGGAGAAGGGGTGCCCCTCGTACGTGTCTCCCCCTTAATTTCTGCCTCCCTTTAACCCTCCTTTAGGTAGCTTAGCCCTCTTTTTGATGTTTTGACCTTGATATTTCGGTCTTGGCCTTGATATTTCGGTCTTGGCCTTGATATTTCGGCCTTGATACCGTACCAAGGCCTGAAATTGACCTTTCATAAAAGTTCGTGAGGAATTAAGGGAGATTAAGTCGAGCACATGTAGGTATCTGACGCAGTACCTGTTGTAGGGAACTGTCCTAACATGAGGTCATGTAGGTATCTGCCCTAACTTGAGTTCCTGTATGTAACTATCCTAACCTCACACCTACACCTACACACACACACACACACACACACACACTCGATATTTTGATGCCTCAACTTTGATACCTCAGCTTTGATGCCTCAACTTTGATACCTCAGCTTTGATGCCTCAACTTTGATACCTCAGCTTTGATACCTCAGCTTTGATGCCTCAACTTTGATACCTCAGCTTTGATGTCTCAACTTTGTTGCCTCAGCTTTGATGACCCATCTTTTGATGTCTCAACTTTTGATGACTCATCTTTGTTACTGGAAAAAAAAGAAGAAGAAGAAGAAGAAGAAGAAGAAGAAGAAGAAGAAGAAGAAGAAGAAGAAGAAGAAGAAGAAGAAGAAGAAGAAGAAGAAGAAGAAGAAGAAGAAGAAGAAGAAGAAGAAAGAAGAATGAGAAAGAAGAAGAGTATATTTAGTTAGAGTTCGTATACACACAACACACACACACACACACACACACACACACACACACACACACACACACACACACACACACACACAGTCTTACATTTTTTATTTCAATCAGGTCTTTTATTTATAGAAAAGCTGTTTCATTACCAAAGTTAAAGTTAAAGTTAAAGTTATAGATAAAGTTAAAGTTAAAGTTAAATTTTCATATTGAAGGATAAGATTTATATTTTTCATGTATTAAATACAAATGGTTTTTGAAAATCATTTTTGTTTTTTGAAAAACATTTTTGTTTTTCAAAAAACATTTTTGTTTTTTGAAAAACATTTTCTTTTGATGAAAAACATTTTTGTTTTTTTGAAAAACATTTTCTTTTGATGAAAAACATTTTTATTTTTGAAAAACATTTTTTAAAAAACATTGTTTCTAGAAAAAAAGTTGTCAAATTTCCACGAAAAACATGATTTTAGGGACCATAAAGCAATAAAGCAGTAAAACACTACAGCAAACAGCCACCAGGGG
>JABUQX010047136.1:0-2500 GCA_015478945.1 Trachelipus rathkii
GTTCTGGGGTCAAGGGTCAAAAATAGAACCATTTCTTGTTCTATGACCTTTTAACTTGTTCTGATGACCTTTTAACTTGTTCTTTTTTCTATAAGGTCCTTTCTAATAATTTGTAACTTTTATATTAATTACAACACTGTAAATTATATAAAAAAAACTATTTATATTTTTATATGTAAAAAATACAAAAAAAAATATATCACTTTGGCATTTTTAGCCACACAATTAAGAAAAAACCGAAATATTTGGATTTTCTACTTTTCCAAATTTTCTACAGATAAAGGGTTATTTCCCTTTTTTGTTTTTACGATTTTCAAAGAAAATAATTTTTTACAGGTCGAGGGTCATTTCTCAAATTTTTGTTTTTGTTTTTACTATTTTCAACGAAAATAATTTTTACAGGTCGAGGGTCATTTCTCAAAATTTTTGTTTTGTTTTTACTATTTTCAACGAAAATACTTTTTTATTATATATACTCGATTCGCGACATATATATACATAATCAAAAAATCAAAAGTAAATAATGGTTAAAAATTAAAATAAATGCATAAAATCAATTAAAAATATGCATAATAAAACAAAACAAAAGAAAATAGAACAAAACAAAACAACTCAAAACAACACAAAACAACACAAAACAACACAACCAGAATATATATATAATGTATGTGTGTTTGTGTGGTGTGTTTTAAAGCATATAGAAGCAAGAAACATGAATAATGAAAGCTTGCAAAAACGAATAAACTTGAGCACTATGTCAAGTTCAATATTTTTATCGGTCAATGTTATACTCAAAGTCAATGTCTCAAGGCTGTCTTTGTTTATTTCCGCATTCAGCGTCTTTTCCCTCTTACTATTTTACTCTCACAATTTCTCATTCAAGTCTTTAGTGAGTGAGTGAGTATACTATTTTGCTGATTCTGATTTATTGAGCTCGATTCTCAATAAATGTAAACAGAACAAATTCTCGAACAAACTTTTTTATTCAACAACTGTCTTATTGAGTTTATGGGATGCTGTTAGTTATGTGCGACTTTCCTAATTTTTAACTAACTCTAGTTTCGTTAATTTTTATAATTAAGGAACCCGGTTTTTACTAAAATGATTCTCTAACTCTATACTATCATTTAGTAAAAAAAAAAAAATTAATTACTAAGTCCTAATTAATTAATTTACAAATGCTGATTACATTTTTTCTAATGTTTTCATCCCTACACTTCCTTCGTCGGAACAAAAAAAAAAAAATGCAATCAGAAAATTCTTTTATAGTTTTTTATGGTAGTTTTGCTTAAAAAAAAAAAACAACAAAAAAAAAAAAAAAAAACATATAAAATGAAGATACTAATGTCATATAAAAATCTAATTTAATATAATCTTTATATATTAAAAATGTCTCTAAGATTTTTATTATTTTCACAATTTTCACACTCAGTAATAAAATAGCTTCAAATGGCGTATAATTGGGAAATTTTTTCCTGGTCACCATTTGCTAAAAAATTTAGTTTTGTAATTTTTGGAAAAAAAAATAACATATATGTTTTCATTTAAATTTTAACACCTTTTTGTGTTGAAATTTGCACAAGCTGAAATATACTATATATAATAAGACCCAAAGGTTTTATTATATTGCATACCGTCTTGTGCAGAATTTCCTATATTTTTAAACTTTAGTGTAAGTGTATTATTTTGTATATAAAAATACATTTCTCTTAGTATGTACGTACTTTACCTTTACGTAAACAGAGAAGTTCTGGTCGAAATTCAATGGAATTTTTTGTTGGACACAGAGGTTTCATCTACTGAATTGGTTATTGACAGGGTCACCCACATGACCGTCTGAATTGGACACATGGCATATGGTAAGTGTTCGGCCTTGTGTGTCTCAAGAGATTCCAAGTGCGTATTGGTCAAATATCCTTCGTCTCCTCTTTCGGAGCTCATGCGAAGATGGTAGTAACCACTACAGAAAAAACAATATCCTTCGTCTCCTCTTTCGGAGCTCATGCGAAGGTGGTAGTAGCCACTACAGAGAAAACAATATCCTTCGTCTCCTCTTCCGGAGCTCATGCGAAGGTGGTAGTAGCCACTACAGAGAAAACAATATCCTTCGTCTCCTCTTGATTGCGAGAGCGCCAGTCTGGTGTTTATCCCACTTTCCATGTAGAATTCACCAGTTGTTGAATTAAATGATACGCTGATTACCATAAATCTTTATTCCTACCATATCCATAAAGTCCAAAATAAACATAACCCATAAACAAAAAGATCCATAGACAGAATAAAAAACCTAGATGAAAAAACCTGTAATAATAAGAACAAAGAAACATAGTATAAATCAACTGATCTTTAAAATAATAATTTTACTAAATATAATATCTTGCTTAAAATTTAATTAGTATTACATTTTCAGATATTTAAAATTTTACAAGAATA
Organism: Trachelipus rathkii; assembly: GCA_015478945.1. NCBI lineage: Eukaryota > Metazoa > Arthropoda > Malacostraca > Isopoda > Trachelipodidae > Trachelipus > Trachelipus rathkii. The sequence continues at coordinate 2,434 of JABUQX010047136.1, forward strand.
TTATAATCTATATTTTTACCAAGATAAAAACATTGATTACAATATGATTATTAATTACCATTAAAAT
>JABUQX010047136.1:20000-22500 GCA_015478945.1 Trachelipus rathkii
ATCTGAACCACCCCATTACATTTAATATATATATATATATATATATATATATATATATATATATATATATATATATATATATATATATATATATATATATATATATATATATATATATATATATATAATTTTTTTGTATTACAATAAAAAGTACCAATAATCAAATTTGTTTTAACTCTTTTCTATATAGAAATAAATTAAAAAGTGTTCTAGCAATTTTACTATTATTGGTGCCTTAATCTCAAGTAGCCAGCGCAATATAGAGCTTCCTAGGGCGAAAGAGACGACCCCAAGGTAAAATGAGTCGTTACGAAGGAATATTAAAAATAACCATCAACAACTACCTACGAAGTGGAGGAACAAGAAAAAAAGACAACTACAGCACCTTCACTTTATATATATATATATATATATATATATATATATATATATATATATATATATATATATATATATATATATATATATATATATATATGTAGTACGAAAAGAAAAAAAATATTTTTTAAAATATTAATATAAAATAATCGATAATATAATCTTTTATTACGTAAGTTAAAGAAAAACAATTTTTTTAATTAAAGGATGAAAAATTATTTTATTGCATTATAAATTTATTGACAAATCATCATATGTTGGCCTTATACGTAGTAACAATGTTGTATTAATAAATTCTACATATATATATATATATATATATATATATATATATATATATATATATATATATATATATATATATATATATATATATATATATATATATATATATATATATATATATATATTTGTTCTTGTGTGAGTGTCTTAAGTTGTTACGATTGATTAAGTAATTTTCTTATGAAATAAAAAGAATTTGGAATTAACTTTGAAACACTAAATGATAATAAATAAGTAAACAATTTTGCGCCAATTTCAATTGAATATACTTCAAACTTTTATAAAACAATTGTTCTGAACCTTAATAAAGAACAAAGATAACTGAAAACATAATTTTAAGATAAGGCATAATCAGTGAGAGATAAAACTTTCACAAATTCGTGAATTATAATTCAAAACAATTTGGAAAGTATAAAAATTTCAGATATCTTTTTTTTTTTTTTTTTTTTTTTTTTTTTTTTTTTTACGTTATGTTTAAAATTAAGAGATAAAGCTTTAAACTTAAAAAATTTCAGGGATTTTAGGATTCATTTTTATTTCAAAAATTAAAAATACGAAAGTACCTTACGCTTAAGGTGTTCATACGAAATAGTTTAACTAAGAACCTTTATTAAGATGATGTTCTCAGGAAAATTCAGAGCTGTAAAAGTAAGTAACCGTGAGAGAGTTAATATTCGAAGGTCAGGAGAGGGAGCAAATATTTGAAAGTGGACCTAATCCTCCGGCCAATAATAAAAGTCCGTACTCGTTTCAGAGCCATCACCGTTGATAAATGGGTAAGGAGATGGCACTTTTGGAGGAGGCTTAACATAAATCTTTTGTCCGAAGTAAGGTCTAGGAATGGGTGGTTGATGAAAATTTGAAATAAATGGAGCAAAGTTGGTCGTATGAGGCCCTAAGCGAGCAGAGTGAAAAAAGTTGGGGGAACGGGAGTGAATCTGCCGATTCCGGAAAAGTCAGTCTGTCTTTTCACTCTTCCATTGTTGGAATCATCACTTGCTTGCAACCTAAGAAAAATAATGGAATTAATTCATTGAAATATATTTCATATAATTGCAAAAAAAGTTACAAATATTAAAATTTATTATATTATGTACTGATTCGGATATGTATAATAGAACAGGTGTATTCTTCTATTGATTACTGCTGTCTACAAGTAAGGAGTAGTAGTGTGGGCAATTTTATTTTTCCTAAACAAGGTTTGATTTTCAATATATATATATATGTATATATATATATATATATTTATATATATATATATATATATATATATATATATATATATATATATATATATATATATATATATATATATATATATATATATATATATATATATATATATATATATATATATTTATATATATATATATATATATATATATATTGCTATTATAATATATATATATATATATATATATATATATATATATATATATATATATATATATATATATATATATATATAATATATATATATATATATATATATATAAATATATAATGATAGATAGATATATATATATATATATATACTATATATATATATATATATATATATATATATATATATATATATATATATATATATATAACATAATATATATATATATATAATATTAATGATGTTAAATATGTGTGTGTGTGTGTATGTGTGTGTGTGTGTTTGTGTGTGTGAATAAAAATGAAAGTATGAAAGTTGAATTTTGAGAAACACAGTTGAGCGACTGTTGTGGTTACAACAAGAAACCATTAGAAAATCATCATATAACTTATTTAAGACTGAAAGGAAGGCTAAAATGACATGGATGTTGGAAAAATATTCTCAACATGATGGATG
>JABUQX010047137.1:15000-20000 GCA_015478945.1 Trachelipus rathkii
TTTCAGGACAATTCTAAAATAAAATAAAATTGTCGCCTTTTTCATTCATTAATCCGAGCTTTCGTCCACTCACGTTGAACCTTTTTCAAGGATTTTACTTCAATTTTTTAATAAGGAAGCTTAAATGTTAAAAAAATATAAAATGTAAAAAAATACATAATAAGATTAAAAATTATTAGTAATATACGAAAATTAAGAATAGTCTGTCTGTCTGTCTGTCTGTCTGTCTGTCTGTATGTATGTATGTCTGTCTGTCTGTCTGTCTGTCTGTCTGCCTGCCTGTCTCTGTCTCTGTCTCTGTCTCTGTCTCTGTCTCTGTCTCTGTCTCTGTCTCTGTCTCTGTCTCTGTCTCTGTCTCTGTCTCTTTCTCTGTCTCTTTCTCTGTCTCTCTCTGTCTGTCTGTCTCTGTCTTTCTGTCTGTCTGTCTGTCTGTCTGTCTGTCTGTCTGTCCTCTCTCTCTCTCTCCTCTCTCTCTCTCTCTCTCCTCTCTCTTGCTCTCCTCTCTCTCTCATCCTCTCCTCTCTCTCTCTCATCTCTCCTCGTCTCTCTCTCTGCTCTCTCTCTCTCTCTCTCTCGCTCACTCTCTCTCTCTCTCAAGGATGAAAGGTGGCCGTCTACAACTGTTGCTATAGATCGGCAGGAGAGGAAATCAGAGAGATGGTCGGGGAGAGAAGGATAAGATACAGAAGGAAAGATGATTAGAGGTCAAAGATTTTGTGCCTGACTCTCTCGAAAGCTTTCGATTATTCAAGCGTCGCAGGAAAAGAATCACAGAAATACCGATGATCTGAGGAACAAGAATCAGAGAGAATTAAATGAAGAGAAAGAAGAGAAAGAAGAAAAAGAGGAGAAAGAAGAGAAAAAAGAGAAAAAAAGAAAAGAAGAGAGAGAAAGAAGGGAAAGAAGAGAGAGAAAGAAGAGAAAGAAGGGAAAAAAGGGAAAGAAGAGAGAAAGAAGAGAAAGAAGGGAAAGAAGGGAAAGAAGAGAGAGAAGGGAAGAAGAGAGGAAAAGAAGAGAAAGAAGGGGAAGAAAAGAGAGAAGAAAATGATAAAGAAGAGGAAAAAGAGGATAGAAGAGAAAGAAGAGAAAGAAGGGAAAGAAGGGAAAAAGGAGAAAGAAGAGCAAGAAGAGAAAGAAGGGAAAGAAGAGAAAGAAAGGAAAGAAGAAAGAGATGTGAAAGAAGAGAAAGAAGAAAAAGAAGAGAAAGACGAGAAAAAGAGAGAGAAGAGAAAGAAGAGAAAGAAGATCGCCAGTAGAACGTTTCTTACGAAGGTCTTACTATCGATCATAGATACGATTTGAAGAATTGAAACGTTTCTAAATCTTCCAGTTAGAAAGTACGAAAGTTAAAGAGATAAGACGATGGTTGGAGGGTTGAGAGGGCTCCCCTTTTTCGGCACAGGATAAACGAGTTTACGTCTTCAGCAGGAAGGAAGGTCGAAATACATACACAGAGACGAAATAGTCTACCTGGGCAGGGTGCTACTCGCAAGTACATGTTTTGTGAGACATAGGAGGAACACAATCAGGACGTATTTCTTCTTAGTGTTAAGCTCAGAGTTAACGGAATTAACGTCTTTAGAAGATATTATTATGTTTGGCAAAAATGAGTTGGAGTGAGGGGAAGAAAGAGAATAGCACCGAAATCGTTGGAATAAATGAGTTGGAGAAAGAGAATAGTACCCAACTCGTTGGGATAAATGGTTGGAGTGAGGTGAAGAAAGTAGAATAGCACCAAAATCGCTGGTATAAATGAGTTGGAGTGAGGTGGAGAAAGAGAATAGCACCAAAATCGTTGGCATAAATGAATTGGTGTGAGGCGGAGAAAGAGGAATAGTACCAAAATCGTTGGGATAAATAAGTTGGAGTGAGGTGGAGAAAAAGAATAGAGTCAAAATTGCTGTCATAAATGAGTTTTAGTGAGGTGGAGAGAGTAAAAAAGCACCGAAATCATTGGCATAAATGAGTTGGAGTAAGGTGGGGAAAGAGAATAGCACAGAAATCGTTTTCATAAATGAGTTGGAGTGAGGTGGAGAAAGTGGAATAGCAACAAAATTGGGCATAAATGAGGTGGGAAAAGTGGAATAGCACCGAAATTGGGCATAAATAAGTTGGAATGAGGTGGAGAAAGAATATAGCACATAAAATCGTTGGCATAAATGAGCTGGAATGAGGTGAAGAAATAGAATAGCACCGAAATCGTCTAAGGTGGAGAGAGAGCCAAAGGTTTTGGGCGAAGATCTCAGCTATAACTGAAGGTGAAAGGGCAGTTGTGTGGCCGGAAGATGCTAAATTAGGAAAATAAAAAGAAATAAAGTTAGATTTTCTTTTTCTTTTACAAAATTCCAGAAATTACGAGAGGAAGAGGAATTTTTTAAGGCGAAGAGTTACGAGAGGAAGAGGAATCAGAAAGACTATTGCATTTTCTAAAGAGAAGAGTTTTTAGTATCACGAAAAATAGATTGAAATATAAGTTGCGTGAGTTTTTGTAGACTGTAGACGATGGTAATTACTGAAGGCTGCATCCCTGCAGCCAATAGCTTGAGAACAAGCAGGATTAAACAGGTTTGCTAAGTATAAGTTGCGTGAGTTTCTGTAGACTGAAGATGAAGGTAACTACTGAAGGCTGCAACCTTGCAGCCAATAGATTTGCTAAGTATAAGTTGCGTGAGTTTTTGGATTTTGAAGAAGGCGGTAGTTCTGAAGGCTTCATCCCTGCAGTCAGTAGCTCGAGAACAAGTAGAGTTAAACAAAGGTTTACTAAGTTTACCTAAAGGGGAAAAATATGAAATGTACTCCTCCATGCTAGCTAGAGACAATCACCTAGGCACTGCGTTCAGCACAGTCCTAGTGTACCCCCCTCCACACGGAACCATCCATCATTCCATAAGAAACCAAAGAGGAACGACGCAGCTCCAACCAGTTAACAGCTCCGAAGTACCAGATACATTTACTAGCCGTAGGCGGAGAACTTTCCTGAGGAAGATATGAACAAATAGAACTGGACACCAATATAAGGTGATCGGAGGAAAACGAAGGAGGAAAATTCTTAACAGAATAAGGAAAAGGATTAAAAGTTAGGAAAAGATCTAGAATGCTGGATTCATTTCCAGGACGATCAGAGACAGAGCAGTGAGCTTCACCAATATATATATATATATATATATATATATATATATATAAATATAATAATATACTAATATAATAATATATATATAATATATATATATATATATATATTTATATATATAATACTATATATATATATATTAATATATATGTATATATAATAATATATATATATATATATATATATATATATATATATATATAATATATATATATTATATTAATTTATATTATATATATACCTATATATATTATATATATAATATATACTATATATTATTTATATAAATATAATATATATAATATATTATTTATATATATATACTATATATATATATATATATTACTATATATATATACTATATATAAATATAATATATATATATTATATATATATATATATATACTAAAAATAAATGTACCGATTGGTTTTGAGAAATACTGTCTATATATATATATATATATATATATATATTATATATAGTATATATATTATATAATATATATATATTATATATATTATATATATATATATATAATATATATATTTAATATATATATATAATATAATTATATATATATAATGTACTATATATATTATATTATATTTATATATATATATATATAATATATATATATATATATATTTATTATATATTTATAATATATATAGTATATTATATTATATTATATAATATATAATATATATAATATATAAATTATATATATATACTATATATATACTATATATTTTATTATATTATATATATATATATATATATATATATTATATATATATATAGATATATATATTATATATATCTATATGATATATATATATATATAATAAAAAATACCTAGAAAGGTTTTAAGAAAAATAACTTGGAAATACTTTCATGAGAATCAATTATAAATTTTAGCATAGTAAAGAACACTTCAATACAATATCTGCACACATAACCGACATATAATATATAATATATATATATATATATATATAATATATATATATATATTATATTATATATATATAATACTATATATATATATCTATATATATATACTATTATATATATATCACAACCTTCCTTATTTTCCCCAAAGACTGGGGTAAGGTGCGTGACATGCATCGTAAAAGAAAAGTAGTAGAAGAATATTGAAACAAGTCGAAAAGAAAGCCAGCCTTACCGCCCCCTCTATACCTATTAGGGAGAACTCGTCGCAGTCAGAAAAATCCACCTTAGAGCTTCACGGGACGCGACGGCCCATCACTAGGCCATATCGTCAAGTGTAGGTTTCATCCCCTGGCCCAGGGTTTTGGCCACAACCATACCGCGCTCTCCAAAACCCCGCCATCACTCCTATTGATGCACCTTTATTCTCGCCTCTGCCACAACTCGACATTCTCCTCCTCTCAGACACTCCTTTAACTGCTCAATTCATTTTTTCTTTGATCTCTCAGCCGGTCGATTCCCAACACACTCGCCCCTAAGATTGTCCATCTGAACACATTGAACTTTAAATCTATACCTCTTATTCCAGACCATAGTCTCACTACTATGCATTAACACAGGTAACAACATACCCTCATGTAAGACCCTAGCGCACTCAAGACTTAGTTCCTTTACATCCACCAACGATTTAATTGCACCAGCCACCTTCGTGCACTTCACAGCTTTTCTACTACACTCCTGCAATCTCCGTTCCCTTTCATCCAACATATATCCTAAATATTTAAACTCAGACACTTATTCCAGCTGCTCACCATCTAACATAACTTCAAACTGAGGCTGTCCTCACTTCACCAACACTAAACTTACTCTTATGTACGTTTACTTTCAAACCCCCCCCCCCTTTTACACACCCTGCCA
>JABUQX010047137.1:27500-43486 GCA_015478945.1 Trachelipus rathkii
AACATAAAAATTACTTTTGAATACAGGTGAATACAGTTGCATTTAACTCTCAAGAGTAGGGATAGTTGAGCACCGCAATTTACCGCACCGCACAAGACCTCATCAGGAAGTCGTGTATGGCACCGCATTTCCATATTTAAAAAAAAAACGCACATCACAGTGACATTGAAATTATGTACCGCACTGTACCATACAGTATCAGGAGGTCGTGCATCTTAATTCATACCTATATTTTAAAAAACGCACAACATCAAGCATTTAAATTGTGTACCGCACCGCATCGGACCTCATTAGGAAGTCGCGCATCTCACAACACCGGGATATTGAAATTGTTCACCTAACCGTACCTCTACACACCCCATCAGGAGGTCGTGCATCGCACCTCATCCCTATATGTAAAAAGTAATACAGCACTGGGACATTGAAATTGTATACCGCACCGCACCACACCGCACCGCACCGCACCAAAACGGTTCTTCGGCCAACCCTACTCTCAAGTTTTAAGTCCAACAAAATCGTTAAAGTAAAAAAAAAATTTATTTTTTATTTTTTACGCTTTTTAGAGAGTTGGTTAATTTTTCCCATTAGAGCGTTTAACTGCCAATTATTGCTAATTAATTCCACAATCTCGCATGTGAATATTTTTTTAATAACAATAAATTATGATGGAATAATAACTTAATAAATTGTAATGGAATAATAACTTAATAAATAGTGATGGAGTAATAACCTAAATAGTGATGGAATATTAACAATAAATAGTAATGGAATAATAACAATTAATAGTGATGGAATAGTAACTTAATAGTAATGAAATAAAAACAATAAATAGTAATTGAATAATAACTTAATTAATAGTGATGGAATAATAACTTAATAGTAATGAAATAATAACAATAAATAGTAATTGAATAATTACTTAATTAATAGTGATGGAATAATAACTTAATAGTGATGGAATAGTAACTTAATAAATAGTGATGGAAAAGCAAATGAAATAAATTTAAACATCGTTAAATAATTATCAATAAAATCAAAATAAGTTCATAAAATTAGGCCTTACATTGGTGATATTAATATATAAAGATATGAATATAAATATATGAAGTGTCGATATTCGATAACTATTAATATGCATGGAAAGAGTAAACTACCCACCACTAACTGGTCGAGGGGTACAGGGGGCGGAGCCCAGAATGCAAATGGTTGTGTGCCAGGCATTCAATTATATATTAATAGTTATCGAATATCAGTTTATCGAATATCGATTATTGATATATCGATATATTATTATTGACATATCATCTTTGTAAAGACTAATTTATTTATTTATTTTTTTAAATACAATTTTGGTTTTGATATTTATTTAATTTGTTTTTCAAGCCATATTTTTTAAGTGTAGATTAACTATAAAAAAAAATACATTTTGGTTCTAAAATTAATTGAACATAAAGGTTAGTAAACTGTTGATATACAAATCTTTACCGACATTTTTCTTCGGAAATCGAAGCAGTGACCTTCGCAACATGATTTCGATTCCATTTAACCGTTCAAATGTCAACCTTTATAAAAAATGACTCTTTGGGAATCAAACCAACAACATTCGTCACATAATTTTCATTTTTTTTAACAGTTCTATTGTAAATATTTACCGATGTTTTTCTTTGGGAATAGGAGCAGCAACATTCGCAACATGATTACGATTCCTTTTAACCATTCAAATGTAAACCTTTATTGAAAAATGTTCTTCCGGAAATCGAACCAGTGGACAATCGCCACATGATTTTGATTCCCTTTAACCGTTCAAATGTAAACCTTTATCGAAAATTTCTCTCTGAGAATCGAACCAACGACATTCGTCACATAATTTCGATCCTTTTTAATCTTTCTAATGTAAACTTTTCCCGAGGGTTTCCCTCTGGGTATCAAACCAGTGGACCTTCGTCATATGATTTTGATTCCTTATATCATGAGCTACGCTACCGTTCAAAGATACAACATACATGTATAAATATTTAATATAATATTTATAAAAATTAATATATTTAAATTTAAAATATATAATTTAAAATATATATATTATTTAATATAAATATATATTTTAAAATATATAAGATAGTATATAAAGATTAATATGAAGATTAAATAAAACTTAATAAATTTAAAAATTGAAAATTAAGTGAATGTTAATGAAAAATCATGAAAAAAAGAAATTATTTATTAAGGAAATATTAACTTCTTTCCTAAAATTAATAAAAATACGAAGTCATTGGGCAAACTAAATTACTATTGGAACTATACAGATAAATCTAAGAGATAAATGTTTAAAAATTAAAGTGAATGCTGAAGAAGATTAATAAGTGGAATACCTATATGAAGTCTTGGTGAATATTACTGAAAGATAATATCTAATAAATATAAGAAGATTTATTTAACATTAATGAAGAGTAATAAATGAATAATATATGATATTAAAAGTTAATCGTTAATGAAGATTTATAAATGAAATGAATATCAAGGTAATTATTGACAGGCAAAGAAGTATATAAATTGATGAAGATTTTAGTGAATGTTAATGAAGATTAATAATGCATAGATATAGGGTTTTATTTGAAAGCTAAACGATATCTAATATATAAATAAACATCTTTAGATTAAATTGCATGTTAATAAATATTCGTAAACGAAATGTATGAAGATTTGTGCAAATGTTACAACAGATTAATAATAGTGTATATAAGGATTTATGTGAATGGTAAATAACGATTAAATAATATTAAATAAAATAAGATAACAAATTAAAAGTGAATGGTAATGAAGATCTATAAACGAAGAAATATATAAAGATATGGTGATTGTCTACATTAGCGTAGTCTGACGAAATATAGATATTTTTTCCGATAATCTTTTTTTTAATATCTTTCGATCCATAGAAAAGGACTAAAAAACCTCTGCCAAATCTCTTTTACATATAAATATAATCCCTCTACCGAATTTTTTTTATGTTTAAATTAGGTTTAGGACCCATTAAATTTAGGTTATGATAAGTTTTGTTAAGTATACACAGAAAATCTGTCTACTTAGCAAAACTTATACTAACCTTACTTATTTTTCGAGCATAAAAAGAAATAATATGGGCGATGAGAAAACCGGGTGCCTTATTAAAAACTACGCTAGAAGCGTCTTTTTTGGGGGACGTGGATGGCCTTGTGGATAACCCGTTACTGTTAACTCAGCAACGGCGGAGTCCAGTGTTCGAATCCCGCTGATGAAGAGTAAATCTTTCTGTGACTCATTCATTAAAAAAAATAACGTTGTTTATAAATATATCGTAATGGTAACAATTTGTTATTAACAACATGTGGCAGAGCTGCTTCATAATTACATCAAAACATCGTATTAACAACATGTGAAAACAGCGCTTAGTTTAAAAAAAATATCGATTTTTTCAAACTAGGCTAATCTAGACAATTACCAAAGATTTAAGCAAAGTTATTGAAAATTAATAAAGGAAAAAAATATATTAAAAATATAAAATAAAATATATAAAATAAAATTTAATTTATAAAATGTAAAATATATTTAAAGATTTTAGTGGAAGTTATAAAGTTTAATAAATATTTATATATATAAGATTTAAGTAAATTAATGAATGAATAAATATATTAAATTAATATGAAAGTTAATGAAGATAAATAATTGAATAAATATATTAATATTAAAGTGATTGTTAAAGAAGAATAATAAATGAAAAATACATGAAGATTAAAGTGAATGTTAATGAAGACTATTAAACGAATAAACATATAAAGATATGAGTGAATGTTAATGGAGAATTAAAGTAAGTAAATATACAATAATTAACGTAGTAAATTAATAGATTATTACTCGCTAAATTAAGAAAATCTGATCATATTAACTAATTTATAATAACCATGGGGACATGCAGAAAAAATATTACATTTAGACTAATAAAATATAGCAAATTAAATTTAGATTATTAATGATAGTGTTTGTGTTACTTTTAGTTTAATGGCCTTTTTTAAATAAATTTAAAAGTTATATATATATATATATATATATATATATATTAGACTATTTGGAAACATCCGTCACTCAAACTATTCTCAATGAAACAGGTATAAAACCAGATAATTCAGAAGATCAGAATACGTATAAGACAAATGATGTAAGGACAGTGGTAAAATACTTCGACTTGCAGAACAACACTAGAAAGAGACAATGAAAGCAGGGGAGTTAAGGTATAAAAGCTTTGATCCTTTTAAAAATAGTTTAAGAGTGGAGCATACTCCAAACAGAAGAGAATGATACTCCTAAAAATATCAAGAAACTTGAGCTGTGTGAAGAAATCTTGAGGGCACCTTAAAACGTCCAACCTTTCAGAAGTTTAGTATAGTGAAATGTTTGAAATCTGCGTTAACGAAGATGATGTTATGGTTAGTTGGAAGATTATATGGAGTAGATGGTGAAGGAACTGACTTTTTGAGAACTAAAGAAGACTAGGTTTATTCAACTCCAATCAGAAATACGTGAAATATCAGATATCAATCACTTCAAAGTCACCCTTTTATCATCATCTATTTGCGGTTGAGTTGGAAACTCATCAAAACGAAAGAAGTGGAAAGTATTAAATCGGTGGCAAAATAATGGATGGATGAAGAAGTGACAAAGAAAATTATAGGTGAAAAGTAGAAAAAGAGAAGTAGGAGTAGAATGAAATCTTGATTAGCATCCTGATTGATTCAATTAAAAAATGAACGATGATCGAATAAAACAACCACTGATATAAAATGACCAGATAGATAATCAGGGATTAGGTTACAAAAAAGGATATATATATATAATATATATATCATATATATTATATATATATAATATATATAAAATATATATATATATTATATATATATATATATATATATATATATATATATATATCGAAAAAGGGAAGATTAAAAAGTACCTATAGTTGAGTCAAGCACACTTGAATGTTCAAACATAATTACTCAGGCTTTAATCTAATAATTTTCTACCTTTTTACACTCCACCACATTGAATAAAGAGTTTAATAATGTCAAAGTATATCATTAATCTTTTAGTGGGAAATTTTATTGTATAAAATGTAAAATTTAAGGATTATTCAAGAGAAGTAATGATTTTTTATATATTCTTTTGTTAGATGTGTTTGGTCAGCTGTAAACATAATAACATATTATTTTGGTTTCCATCACAAATACGTGAGCTTTGTATGAATACGACTTTTCAGCCTACTTGAAGTGTAATTTTTTTCATAGTTTCCTCTTCTCCAGATGAAAATGAATCCAATGGACAAATAGTCTTCATAACACCGGCACATGAATATATTAACACTAATGACATTTAATAGGTTGTTTTTAGTACAAGAATTATTTTAGTACTGGATATTTATGGATATCCATATTGAACACTTTTCAGAGCATCAAAAGAACTAATGAAGAAGAAAGAGCGACGATTAGAAGCAGACTAAATAGAAGTAGGAAAGAAATACAATTTTGAGTAGGATGTCTATCAGGTTACACTTTAACTTTACCTTTATTCACAACTTTAAAAACTGAGATCAATGATACTTATTATGAGGGGGACTAAGAAGAGACACCTTACAAGTCACTCAAAGTTATCTATCCCTAATATGTAAATGTGAGTGATCCAACAGAAGTTATTCACAATTGAAGAGATTGATACACACCAGCATCTGTCAAATCAACACCTCCAAATCTATTAACAAAAGTACACTGGAATATCAATGTCGGACAAACGGAGGGAAATCGGCAATACTGCTTCTATTGGCTGGCAAAGGATAAGGATTAAAGTTTCCATGTATTATAATTAGAGGCTGCCGTTTCTTCCTGGTTCACATTTTTGAGGCCCAAAAATTTAATTCCGTTGACTAGAATTACTACGGATAACCAAACTCGTTTTATCAACACTCTTTATACCTTCTGCAGAAGTTGTAATTTCTCGCATTTCTGACCTTCGGAAACTTCGAGAAAGTAAAAAATTATTCTTCCCTTAAAGGAAATATATAATCAATTATACCTATTCGGAACAGAAAAGCAGATAACAAGAAAATGTTTGCAGGACACGCATAAACAATCGTACCCGCCAAACAAACTAACAAAAAATATATAACATGCAAACAGCACCAATAAACTGAATATCTTCGCTGACCAATTTTTCAAAATTTTAAGCATCAATAAACTTAAATGTACGGTGAAAAAAAGATATCGTGCGCCTTCGTTTTGTTGACGCTCTTCCTTTCTCTAAATCTCGGTGTAACCTGTTATTAAAACTGCCGCCCAAAACCTTCTCTATCATATGGTAACAATTAGGCAGGCAATAAAGTAACAAACAATATATAAAGTGACAAATTAGTACAAATCCTTAGTAACAAACTAGCAACAAGCTGTGCTCCATGTACGTTACAATTACCTGTAACAATTTATCATAAAGGGCCTTACTAAGTTACAAGTTTCTTCTATTCATCTTGTCCTACAAGCTGGTTCAGAATTATGTGAAACCTAAAGTTTGTCAAGAATTTGAAATCACACTTATATTTTAGTACTAACTAAAAGTAGAATGAAAAGCCTTTGTGTCACATGGCCATCCCAACCTTGGAAACCCCTAACTTTAAGCCTCAAAATCTAAAGACCTTACTTCACCATAGCCATCGTTCTACGTGCAACTACATATCACCGATGATTACCAATACTTTCAAATAAAAACGAAACTAGAGCGAGATCCAATAAGCGCATATTGAAGGCTAACGCAAATTAAATTCAAAACGACGTTAGTATATTTTGGAAAAAACCATTAGACTTTTTAGTCAGAACTAGGCGCAAGTATAACAGCCAAACTTCCTATTATCGATGGCACGATGGAAAATTTTTTCTCTTTCTCCTACCGCAGAGTATTCGATTATGTACGACAGCAAATAACAACTTTCTGCAAAGAAAAAATAAACTCAAATGATCAGACCAAAAATTTTTTACGTTACCAATCCCTTCGCCGTGAATTTTCAATGAACGATTTCTAGTTAGCAGAGACATAAAGCAACCCCCCTTAATCTCGGCATGGATTTCTTCATTCAAATTTTAAAATATTAATTTGTGAGATGGTGAAGATGCTTTTCTTGAAACAGTCGAGTCGAACCTACAGAGCTCCTATTCGAATCAAAATGGTTCTGTGGCCATCTCCCATTTTTAATACAGAATTTCCTTCTCATCCAAAAGTAGATAACATCAATTTTGGAGGACTTTCCCATTCTCTAACGTCAACCTATTAATTCACATTTACAAAATTCTGAAAGAATAAATCTAAAATTTAATTCACCGAAAATATAGAGACAAAAAGTAAAATTCAAAATATTGATCGATAAGGGAGAGGGGGGGGGGAGCTAAAATTCGTCAGTTCGTAACAGGAGAATAATAAATTAGGCACAGTTGCAAAAACGTTGGTTTAAAAATTACTCTGCATTAAAAGCGGAAGGATATATTTGTCTATCAAAAATCCACAGTTAAGGTCAATCACCTCTTCACCTACAGTATACCTAAGAAAGCTGCCCAGAAGTGAATGGCGGATCCATGTGGTGATTATAGAAAACTTTAAATCTTGTGACAAAAAAACACAGATACGAATTTATCCCTTCCAAATAATAAAAATTAAAAAAGAATTTGTGTCTCGAAGAAAACTACGATGTTACGCATGTTTACAGTAAAGTAGATCTTCTCAGGCTATCATTAGACCGTCAAGCCGTATTCAAATACCGAATAAATACAAACAGAAAAGGACTGACCAATTACGACACTAATAATTGAAGTCCTTTATGAGTTGGTTCATATGACTTTTGAGTCTTCGTAATGCTGGAGCTAATGCTTTCCAACGCTATATGGATTCAATATTTCGAGATATTCCTTTAGGACAGGGAAAAAGGGATGAAATTAGTGACAAAAGGACAAACGAAGAAAAAGTTAAGAAAAAAACAACAGACAGAAAAAAAAAGTGGACAGAGGAATAAAAATAATTACAAAATAATTCTACAAATGATATTACAGAAACAACTTACAGAAAATAAATTTCATGTTCCAAAAGTGTTATAATTATAAGCACTCGATGCTGGCGGTAGGACTATTTTAGGTATCATAATTATTCGGCCATAAGGCAAAAACATAAGATACAAACCTAAAACAAGATTTAACTGAAGAAGTCTGAAAAAATTGAACAAGAACATATAACATATTTGCCAAGAACTGGACTATAATATCTAGAACACAATATCAAGTAACGTAATATCACTTGGAATAATGGATGGTTGCATGAATATACAACGATCAGATTTGAATTCACTATTTGTCATAAATATAGTCTAATTAATCCAACTTTGTCGGAATATGGGATCAAACTTAAAAAAATTGAATTACCTTAAAACAAAATCTACGAATTCACTTCATTGGTCTTACCCGGAAGCCTTTCAAAGCATTTCGAGAGAAAATTAAAACACCTGCGCAAATAAGGCTAACGCAAGCAGCTCTAAATGCCAATCTCTCATGCGCAGATGTCACTCTCTCCAAGCGGACACTGACGCTTCCCAAGTCGCCATCGGAGCTGCACGTGCATCAGATGATTGATGCGCCGAACCGATCCAAAATTGAAGTTTTACAGCAAGAAATTGATCTACCCAACAAAGAAAATATTCAGCTTTCGACAGAGAACTCTTAGCAGAAAGACATATTATACATAATGACTGATTCTTTCATCATTAAGGAACAATTTTTATATATATAAAAATAGCCCCATGTTGAAAAAAAAGTACCAGTTACAAGTATTTAATACCCCTAAAGGGTTAAGAGATACGCTCTAAAATATGACAGAAAAATACCAAGCAGAAGGCGATCGCCAGCAAAGACATCTTTCTACTAGCATTTGTGGAATTACGTACATCTTCAGCCTGATAAATATCATTAAAGAGATCAAGCATAAACGAAAAAAGAACGGGTAGCAATGAAATGCTTATTCCCACAGCTCCAGATATCAAATCTATTGGTTGCAATCCAGTTCGGTGACAGGACTCATTATAAATAAAGGTTGAGCATGAAGAATTTCAAACCTTACATAAGCATGTTTATCATTCTAATAATCCACCTCCTAATGACAAATCTTCAAAAAATTTGGTGCGAAAACTACTACGTAATACAATCATCCTACCGCATCCATTGGCTTCCTAAAAGCAAAAAATCCCGTGAACAACGTTTTTTCAAGATATCATTAACTGAAAGACATGCGTCAATCCAGGTGTCAAAAGATTCATCTATCGCATTCATGAAGAAACGGAATACAATATCTGAGACCCAATATGGAGAAAGAGATATCGTATAATGGGGAATCAACTCCTTTTATCCAGTAATTAACCTTCCCCCCCCACCCTTAAATATAAATTCCAAAGTAATTGCACAATTAAAAAATTCAAAAAAAAAAAAAATTCCAAAAATTAATTAAAAAAAATACATATCAGATTGAATTAGGACCAATTTACTAACATCAACCAACCAGCAATTCAAAGAATCCGATTCAGAACAACGTTATCGAATAATCTTCTCACTTGTATTGATAGAAACAAAACAAAGGATGGAATGGAAGCCTATTCTCATATCAACAACCCAACCACTGACAATTATCTGAATCCATGTCATTAACGCATTTTCTTTTACAGGAGAAATCTGATAAGAACTTCAGGAAAAAATGCCCTTACCAAAAAAAAAAAAAAAAAAAAGTAATATGTCATGCACGGATCGCGGACTCAGTATTTGAAAGTGAAATATTTTCTCAAAAACTATCATTCCTTAATAGTTATCCAATAATACTATGAAAAGAAACGTCATCTTACAAACATGCCAAGCCCACTGGAAAAACTCGAAAGTTTACACCGACTTTTGAAAAAGCAGGCAAATTAAATAGGATAGAAAGACTAGATTGGTTAAACTTTCTTCATTGCCCATCATCCTTTTTAGCCTTCGATGTATAACGCTAAATGAATATCAAGGATGTAGCTCTCCTTCTTCACCTGTAATAGAAAAAAACACCTGATATAACCGCGCAGCGGATTTCTTTACCTTCAAATCCTGCTTCCGAAAAACAAAGACTTTGATCAAGTCTTTATGAAAAGGATTTATACGCATAGAATGAAAAATAACTCAATTTCGACAAATCTCACACCGTTAATGCATACGTCACAGCAGATGTTATCTTTTCTTCGTCCTGGAAGCGTTAAAAACACTGAAAGCCGACATCCGATAATAACGTACGGCGAGCCTCAAGATAATAGCATAAACAGAAGCCGTATAGAAGCTACCTCTACAGCCCGAGACCCATCCTACTATAGTGCTTCAACGGTAAATAGATACGCCAAATGTTTACCCACAGCTACTACAAGTACCCAACGGGAAAGAACAACTTACCTCATGCGCTCCAATTATCCAAAGGATCGACTTCGACAAAAAAACCATGCATTAATATGACACTACTGTAATAAAAACCCCTCCCCAGAATGGTAATGTACCAGCGAGATGCCACCTTCAATTCACCGCTGTCTTTGCAAGACACGAATATAAATCCACCCCATTCAACACCATCCCGAATATTCTCCCACAATCAGTGCCAACAGAAAAGAAGAACCTCCATTACAGAAAGAAACCCGAGCGCGTCAAAGATAACCATTAAACTACCAAACAAAACTTAAAATTGTGAAATATTATATTAAAAAATATTAAAACATATACAATTAAATTTATGTATTATCTTTGTAAATTTTTATAATTATATTTAAATGGATACATTAGATTTATATCTAACGGATATAACAAACTCATCGCTATGTGTTTAAATGACACCAATTTCTACTCTTCTGATCACATATACACAATAATGTATTTTATGATAATTCACCACATATTATCCATATAAATAAATGATTAGATCTTCGGATTAACAGTAATATTACTAGTATATTAGGAAAATATTATCCTTTACAATTAATAATGCTATTTACATTTATGAACCTATCAAAGCGTATATATAGAATCTACCTTATGTCTATACGGACAAATAATCTAGATACATCCGTTTGGCATTTGAAAATAAAATTTAAACTTTATGTATTTTATTCTTCATATTTTAAATGCCCACTTGAAAATGTCTCTTAATGTTTGTCGTGCAAGTTGAACTAACATGAAGTTTTGATAAATCTATTTACTGTAAAATCAATTTAACTTAATTATTATACATGTGCTAATAATTAATATATATAAACATACATTTTCTCACTCCGTCTTATTAGCGACGGAAATAATGCTAGATAACTCCAATATAAAATAAACTTTGTTAAAAAAAAATATTTAATATAAATTTATGCGACTTGATGGCTACAATCTGCAAGCCCAGCCAGAAAGCAAATAATGTTAGCAATAAGTCGAAAGTAAGAACAATAGAAAACCACAAAAAAAAAACAAAAAATATATAAAACCCGCTTCTGGTTGAAAAAAGGTCTCGAAAGCACCTTATAAAATGAACTGCCCAAAAGAACAATAAGAAATACCCAGAATCTCGAAGAAGAATACTCATCTCCAAAGAACAATCCTCCAAAACTATCAAAACACACTTTTGGCAAGGGAGGTAAATTAATAGAAAAGTCTGCGACTCCGAACTTCGATCACCAATTTTCGCGCTAAAACGAAGGGTCAGAGGCAAGTTTGAAAAACGCACTAGGAAAAGGCATGCGACTGCAATTCGCCATTACAAAGAGTATCTTCAAAACAAAAGAAGGGACTTTGTTTAACAACTTTAGCTATGTGTTACAACTTTACTTTTTTCATTGAATAAAATATAGTTATATTTTTGAATTATTTATAAATTCCCAAGTAACCTTGAGAATTTACTAATTTTATAAAAAAAGAATAAATTGGAAAAAGAGAGAGACTTTTCTTTCCTATTAATAAAAAAAAAGATAAAGACGTAGTTAGCAAACTTTCAATGCGACTTACTAAAAAAAGATAATTCACCTCAGGACTTGTAGTTATCCAAATTTACATAAAAAGATAGTGTGAAACTAAGGAGTTTCATTTACTAAAAAAGAGATTAATTGCAGTGGAAAAACCTATCATATGCTAAACGTTAGTTGTAGACTACAAAAACTTTTAAACTTCAATCATAATAACTAATATACTAAGGGGACTAAAGAAAGAGACCAACCATAACAATCACTCCAAGTTTTTCCCATAAATAAAAAACTCACAAAAAAAGCCACCCACATATATATAAACCTCACCCTATATACACAAATATAGATATAATATATAAATAAAAATAATAAATATATATATAATATATATAATAAATAAATAATATATAATAGATTTATATATATATAATTAATTACTACATACACCTACGTAATTCATGCAACCTAAAAAAAAATTAGAAATGATTATTTTACTTCCATATCTTGGTGTAAGAATATTAAGAATTGATCAAAGTTTGAGTGTTATATAACTATAAATACTCCTATATATATATATATATATAATACAATAATAATATACAATATATATCATATATATAATATATACAATATATAAATATATATAAATATAAATATATAGCATATATATATATTATATGAAGATATAAAGATTTATTTTAAAAAAAAAGTTTAATTAATATACGAAATATAAATAAAATAATAATAATAATAATATAATAAATATAAATATAATAACTATAATTATATATAGTAATAATAATATATATATATATATATAATATAAATATAATATAATATATAGTAATACAAAACCAAAAAAATAACAATAATAATTAATAGATAATAAAAACAAAATAATAATACATCACAACTAATATATATATAGTTAATAATAAAAAAATAAAAAAAATAATACCATACTAACACCTAAACAAATTTAAAACTATATAATACATAAATAATAAAAAAAAATATGTAAAATACTTTTAGTGAAGAGTTTAATATTTGTGGGCAAAAGATTTTAAAAGGAAATAAATTTCACGATATACCATTAAACAAAATTAAAAAAAATAGAAATAAGATTTGAAAAATATTACCAAAAGAAGTGCTTAAAATGAAATCATAAAAAAATAAAAATAACAATGAAAATAAACATTAAAATAAAAGGTAAGAATAAAATAAAAGAAAAACTGTTACACAAAAAATATACATGCAAACAAAAAGAATGAACTAATCAAAATTATGAAGAAATATAAATGAAAGGAAGAAAAATACAACATTGAAATAATGATTGAATTGATATTAAATAAAGTGAATACATAAAAATAAATGAAAACATATATAAATTGAAATAAAATCTATTGAAAGAATTATGAAATAAAAAGAAAATAATATTAAATGAAATCATAATTAATAAAAAAAATTAAATATATCTAACTAAAATAAAAATAAATAATAATATTTTTAAAAATAAGAAAAGAAATGCATTTTGTTTCATTGTGAGTGTGGTAAACATCAAACAGTTTACAGATAAAGGAAATGGGTAATTTTTGTTAATTATGAAGCAAATAATTATCATATTGATTAATATTAAAATGTATATAAAAGAAATTATTTGGAAGAAACTCGTTATAGAATCTAAGATAGAAAAAATGACTAAAGGAGAATTTATTAATTAATTTTTTTTTGAAAAAATTTTATAGAAATCTACATAAAAATTTACAAACTCAGTCTATTTAAATTTATTTATATATAATTTATTTATTTATGATATTTAATTATTTATTAATATTATAGTTACCATTAGTTTACCATACTATAAATATATATATAGTATACTATATATATATATATTATATATCTTTCTAGCCAAACTAGGCTATCGTGGTATTTGTACAATTATTTTAAAAATAGATTAATTTTCCATTATGACTGAATTATATAGGATATAGGTATCATATGTTGAAAGCTCATTAAATACTATATACTATATATATGATATAAATATATATATATAATATAATAATATATATAATAAATATACCATATAATGTATTATATAAATATATATATAATATTATATATATATATAATATATTATATAATCATAATATTATATATATATATAATATAATTATAATAATATATAATAATAAATTTTAATAATATAATATATATATAATAATATATATATAAATATAAAATATATACAAATTTATATATACATAATATAATTATATATATATATATATATATATGATATTAATACATATATATATATATATATATATATATATATATATATATATATACAAAAAGAAAAAAAAAATATATATATAAATAATAAAATAAATATTATATAAAAATGGGAATATTAAAATTGGAAAAATATGTATCAAAATAAATGAAGTAAATAAATTCGGTAAGAACGTTTCCTAAAATGGCGATGAGCATAACATCAATATATATAAAAGATATAATCATACCAATAATTAACCAGATAATACTGATTAATTATTAAAAATGCTACCTTAAACAAAAATATAAAATATACTATAACTTAAATGTATGAATAGCAACATAAATGATCATACAAATAGAGTATGTATATCACTATCACCTAAATATATAAAATATCAGAACTATATAACCTACCCTATAAAAAACTATAATCACTACTTATAAAAACTACACCAAACTAGTTATATATCCTAATAAGAGAAAATATTATATATATACTTTGATATTTATAAATGTAAATAAAATGTATAAATAGTTAATATGATATATATTATATATAAAAAAATTATATATATATATAATATATATAATATATATAATATAATTTCTTTTATAAAATATATAAATAATAATATAATGATGAGATAATAAAGATAATATAACATAAATATATAAAAATTAAAACAACAAAATAAAAGATATAAAACATACTAAACTAAAGAATAAAATACTATGACTAAACTATTAATTACTAATATTACCTACTAATAGGCTTAATAGACTTGTTAAGACTTAGTGTTTGTAATAACATAATATACCACAAAATATATAAAATATATTAAAACATAATACAAAAATGTATATATATACTAAAATATATATACTATATAAATATTAAATAACAAAAAAATAAACATCAATATTCAATATTATATAAATACTCTCTCCAAATAATACAAATATGATAGACCATACAACAACAAACATAACGCAATATAACACTATATAAAAATAAGATAAAAATAATAAAAGATAAATAGATATATATAAAAAAAACCAAACTACAAAAAAAAAAAAAAAATATAACCAAAAACCAAACACAAACCAAAAATAATAAAACTATATATACTCTACCTCCACCTCCCACATAACATAAAGTATAAAATAGTACTCACATTATAACCTTTACAAAACTGTAACACATTTTGTTAAGTTTATGTTCGTACTTAATAGCTAAAATTTGCGCGAGCAAATTTTTAGCGAGGGGAAGTCGAACAGTCAACATCAGGTATATAAACCGTTTCTGTTTGAGATTACTCGAGCAGATTCATAAGAATCAGAAGAAATAAGTCTTCACTGAAGATACTCTCTCCAGAACTCCTACAAACATCAAAACGCAAGAGAGGTAAATTTATGGAAAGTCTGCGACTCCGAATTTCAATCATCAATTTTTTCGCTAAGACGAAGAGTCAGAGGCAAGTTTGAAAAGACGCACTGCAGAAAAGGACTGCGATCTGACAATTCACCCTACAAAGAGTATCTCAACAGAGGACTATTTTGTTTATACAACTTTACCTATTAAATTCCTTCTTAATTAATCTACAGATCCATTAATTGTTATTTAAATTCCAAAAGCAACATTGATATATAAAGC
>JABUQX010047138.1:0-5000 GCA_015478945.1 Trachelipus rathkii
AGTTTAATACTCTGCAAGTGTAAAAAGATGGTTATAATAATAGGTGATAGATAATCTTCTCCTATACAAGCTGTCTTGAAAAATGGATTACTTAGGAGGTGACATGTTGTTAATATACTCATTTTATTGAAAGGCTTCAAGATATAAGCTAAAAAGAGAGCTCAGATGAATAGCAAAAACTTATAACCAGTGCATCTGCAATAGCTGCTAAGCAGTAAGATTGTATTGGTTATAATATTCAGGGCATAATTACTAATATATATTAGAATGGACTGTGGGTGAAAACGAGTATTTGTTGAGAGATGCGAAGGAAAATAAAAAAAAAAAATAAAAATAAATAATATTAACCTAAAGATAGCAACATATTCCACACTAAAGAAAGAGAGATTTGTGGTGTTAGTAACTAACGAAGCATAAGTTCAAAAAGTAATATTGTTTGTCTGTTTGGAGATTATTTCGACGAGATTTCACCGCAGCTGCTTTAGCAACAATCATGTTAGAGTGGTGCAGGTCCTCTTTGAATTGCCTGTAGAGTTTCTCTTCTCCAGGTTTGCTTCTTCACACTCTATGGATCACCAAGGGTTGCGAAAAGTCACTACCGTGGAAGATTCTGCGGCTATCGCAAGGTTCACACATGCCGTGATGATAATTTATTGGAAGAAGTTAAAGGCATCATCAACAGTCGGAAACCTCTTATTTAAGGAAGATCGTGGGATATCTGTGGCCTGATGAAAAAGAGCCCACTCCGCTCGATCATAACGCCAGCTGGAATTGGGTTTTAGCATTAGGCTCTGTGCAAGTGCATTTAAGGCTACTTGGTAATGGTCACTGCGGTATAAAAAATCAAAGTGGGACCAGGTAAAGCGATCTTTAGGAGAATCGGAGCAAAAGGAAATATCAATGCAGGAAGAAGAGTGTGTATCTAGACGTTCATATGTAGGGAGTCCTGTGTTAAGGCATCCCAGATAAAATTGTATTAGAAGATCAACAATAATTTTAGACTTAGACGAGGTTTCAGAGTCGCCCCATAGGACCATAAGAGGTAGCGAAGGTTGAAGTCTCCTAGTATAACAACCGGAGTGGGGAGTTGCTTAAAAAGATTAGCTAAGTTGACCTTAGGAAACTCACTATTAGGAGCCAAGTAGATCGAGCAGACAATAAAGTTGGTGAACAGATCAATTCGAGCTGCCACTGCATGAAGTCTAGTTCAAAGTGGGCCTTGAGAATAGGGTACAGACTTATGAATAACTATTCCTGCACCTCCTTAATCATTGTCACATCTTTCTATAGAGGTTGGTGGCGATTTATATTCCGACGATTGGAAGAAGTTGCGATTACATAGTCGAAGTTCCTGCAAACATACACATTTTGATGTACATATCTTTATTAGTTGAACAAGTTCTTCAAAATTATAGTCTCCACGACAATTTATAAATATTATGGGGATGGTCTTTTTGAGGTAATTGTCTCTATGTGGCTAGGGGGATGTTGGAAATGGATTCAGATGGGAAGAAAAGGCTGAGACGTGGGTCCCGACGAAGATGAGCAGCAAATTCTGGTGTTAAGGAATAGTCGTACAATAGATATTTGGGTTGTACGACCGGTTTTGGAGGGGGGGGAGTTTTCAGTGGTATTTGGTGGAATGGCTTCGCCATGAATGCTAAGTAGTAAGCTTAGTTAAACCAAGTCAATCTTATTGTGTGAACCTGGATGGTCGTTTCCAGAGCAACCAAAATGCTCATGTTTAGGAAAGGAAGCGATATCAGCATCTGACAAGCAATCATATTCAGAAATGGGAGGAGAGTATGGGAATGTTTTCATAGAAGCAGTGTAAGAAGTTAACACAGGAAAAATGTAATTTTTTTTGTAAGGAAGTTGGAGTTGCGATATTGGGATTTATTATGGGATCCGTTGGGTTACGGAGGTCTAACGCTAGAGACTTTGTCGGTGAGTCATCAGGTGGATGATTTTTGAAGACTGGACCATTTGAGTTAAGATGAGGAATCTCCGAGTCTCCTTTCATGCCGACAACAGATTTAGAACGCTTGGAGCGCGTTGAACTGTTTGCGTTGCGTTGCTGTTTGCGTGTTTACATTGAACTGTTTTCCATTCATCTCTTTCGGAAGCGCAAGAAGTATTAGAGTGTGGGTAGTCACATCAGGCTCCATTTGAGAACTATGATCCATTTCATCCGCTAAGGGAAAGAATCCTTTAGGGAGTGCTGAGGTTGGAAATTCGGAAGAAGAGTTATAGGAGGATTCAGAAGAGCTGGAATAACCCTGCGAGCTATCAGAGAGTTGGTTGATGGGTTACTCGATAGCTGTGATTGTTTGGGTACAATCTATTGAAGTTATTGCTTTTGTCTCAGGAATAGACTTATGAAGAGGTCTCTTCTGAGTTGTATTTTTTACATTTGGGGTCAGTGTGGTTTGCTTTAAAAATTCGGATATTTTAGCGAATAATTTTTATTTTTTTTTTTTTTTTTTTTTTTTTTTTTTTTTTTTTTTTTTTTTTTTTTTTTTTTTTTTTTTTTTTTTTTACAGATTACCACCACTCACGGGCTGATGGTCTTTTTTGAAGGAGGGGGCAGGAAATAAAATACCGGAAAACCCACCCAAGCCCAAGCCTAACGCTAAATCTCTCAGGTGTGCGCTAGTCGTGGGTTTTAAAGAGAGGAAGTTTAAATACAGTAGGAAAAACAGAAGTGGCAAGGAGTTCCACAGACAGAAGTTGCTTGGAAAGAAGGAGGCACCACAACGAACGAGTCTGGGATTTTCAATGCTCATCGCAAAATGCATGCGAGTGCATGGCACCCCTTGTATTGCGAGGGGACGCATGGAGGGGGAATGCGAGTGGCCAACTCCCTCCGAGCATCTACCGTTGTAGTACGCTATCGAATAAGAGATAGAGCGCCTAACTGGTCACGTCGCCAGAGATAGAGGGTCCAAGAGCAGTTAGGAAAGTAGGGGAAAGTTTAATTACGTCTCTTAGCTTTAGACTCAACTCTATCCAAAAGGAGGGTGGAACCGGAGCCCCCCAGATGTGAGAACAGTACTCCATACAAGGGGGATAAGACCCTTATATAATTGGAGTAGCTGTCCAGAAGAAAAAATTCCGCAACCTGAACAAGAACTCCCCAGTTTTCTTTGAGGCCTACCTTAGCAACCGTTTGAATATGAGGTTTCCAAGATAATTTTTTGTTATGTTCAGACCAAGAATGTTTATGTTGTCAACAGGTTAGACGTTAGAGCCGTCGAATAAAATAGGAAAGTTAGGGGGTGTTTTTGAGAGGGAGATGTAAATAAGTTGAGTTTTCAAAGAGTTTAATTTCACAAAGTTGGTGGCGGCCCCACGGAAATCCCATCCAGGTCAGCAAGAATAGAAATCAGAAAGCTGAAGACGGAAGGCAACTCCTAGATGCAAAGAGGGAGCAGATTCGAAATGAGTGGAAGAATTGGGAGTTTGAAGTCATTGGCATGAGAATGAAAGAGTTAGAATGGGAACTGAGGAGATCGTTGATGAAAAGTAAGATAACGTTGGGTTAAAACAGAAACCTTGAGGAACACCACATTTAACAGGAAAGGAGGAAGAAGTCCGCTCATCAACGAGTGCTGATATGTGGAACGACCAGAGAGAAAACTTGAAAAGAGTAAGCAAAGAGAAGGAGGACACCCAAAGGAAGGGAGCTTAAGAGAGTAGCGACGCATGCAATACTCGATCAAAAGCCTTTGATATACGAGTGCACCACCCAAGAACTCCCATAGTCCCCTAAGGCGCAGAAGACATAACAAATCAGTAAGATAGGATAGTATGTCACCAGTTGAACCTCGCGCGTCGAAAGCCATACTGATGATCTGAAAGAAGGGAATGAGACTCCAGATGATCCAGGAAATGAGAGTTAAGGATAGTTTTCAAAGATCTTAGACCGAATACAAGTGAGAGCTATAGGACGATAATTAGAAGGATCAGAGCGCTGCCTTTCGGGATTGATTTGGACATATTGCGCGCTTTCCAGCACTGAGGAACTTACAAGTATTAAGGCAATAGAGAGTAGAAGTTGAATCGAGGACATTGAAGGGGCCAGCTCGGAAGCACACTCCCTCAGAATCTACGGGGAGGAAATGCCATCCGGCCACTAGTCTTCCTGACACTCATATGATCTCAGAATCCGCGTACCACCCTCGATCATGCGTTAATCACGGGAGAGGCATAGGAAACCTTTGATGAGGAGAAAGAAGCAGGAGGAGGGATGCCGGATTCGTCCAGGGTAGAATTAGAGACAAAAAGGAGGCCGAAGACTGATTTAGCCTTTTCAGTAGGAGAGTTATGCTACAGAACCGTCAGAGCGAATAATGGGAGGAAAGCAGATTTTCAAAAGTTATTAGAGATGTTTTGCAGAGGCCAGAAATTTTTATCAGTAGGGAAACTAGGTTGTCGCACTTTCTTTTTAGTGAAATGCGCGCTTAGCCTGTCGAATAATAACCCTGCATTCGAATTCCGAGCAGTAATGGAATTAAGTAAGAGTGATAGGGAATCGAGAGTTTTTCTCATGCCCATACGCAAGTGTCTCTCTCTTGGTGATTAATCTTTCTTTGGTGTTTAGGAACATCTTTTTTTAGGAATTCGCAGCTCTTAGGTGATTGAGAACTCATCGGAAGTGTATGGGAAGTCTCTCTCTCTCTTGGTGTAATAAAACTCTAATGTTGTGTTGGATTGAATCATTTTATTTCATTGTTAGTTGATTGAAAACTAGTACTCAGAGTATGGTTGTTGATGGCAATTTTGGAGACGGAAGATTGGGGTCAGTGGCTGCTTTTTGGACTAATTGAGAAGTCGTAGTATAATGGCAATGCAGGCGGCAGGTTACAGTAACTGGCTTTGGGTTTCGCTAAAATTTTGGGCAATGATGTTTCTACTGGAATGGAGTTGTATCGGTGGATTAATATGTGCTGAAAGGCAGAGTGGTGCTTGCATGTAGTATATAAATTGCCTATGTTCTG
>JABUQX010047138.1:15000-17500 GCA_015478945.1 Trachelipus rathkii
TGTCAATTTTTATGGGGGGTGAAATTGGGCTCAGCCCGAAGCAAAAATTGGACCCTCCCTTTAACATCACACTTGTTGTTCTTATGGTCAAGTTTATTTGGCAATCTGCCTCTGCTCACTCATACCCCTAGCACATGGTCATGTCTGGTAGGTACCCTGCCTCAGCTCACACATACCCCTGGCAGTACACATGACAGATCTACATACTTTAATTTTTTTTAAAAAAAAAACTTTAAAATGACTGCAAATGATATTTGCTCAGAGAATCCACCCAGATCGGTTTCCAAAGATAGCCTCTCATCAACTTCACCTCATCATCATTTGGAATTTGACAGCCTCCGGTGCTGGAGCTGACGTTCATTTCAGAATTTCTTCATTAATTTCTGCAACCTTTGCGGACTTCCTAAATTCCACTCCGTTGAACACTGCCTCCGTCTTGGGACTTCTTAGTTTCCTTTCTTCATTAATTAAGGCAACTTTTGCGGTCTCTACACTCATTTAATTATAA
This sequence comes from Trachelipus rathkii, assembly GCA_015478945.1. Taxonomy (NCBI): domain Eukaryota; kingdom Metazoa; phylum Arthropoda; class Malacostraca; order Isopoda; family Trachelipodidae; genus Trachelipus; species Trachelipus rathkii. The sequence continues at coordinate 15,509 of JABUQX010047138.1, forward strand.
TTTAACTCAACACCTTCCTTTTTTTGGTAAGCTTCACATCTTGTTCCTAATAGAAGAAATGTTTAAGCCTTGTATGTATCCTTAATTTTCAGTAAAAAGCAGATATTATGCATATGTGCGTAACTTGGAGGCTTTCTAATTTTCTATCTAATGACTTATTGGCTTTTGATAATCTAACACTAAATTTATCTGTTCTGCTTACTTTTCCTAAATTCTTCCATTATCCAAAAGTTCAAACTACAAAGTAGAACATAATCTCTCGTCTATTCCTTTCTCGAAATCATAATTTTTGGTGATTTCAATGTTACTTTGCCAATGGTTTTACTCTAGTTCTTAAAATATGTCTAATTGAAGCCCCTTTCAACTCTCTATTTACAATATCACAATAACCTTGAGCAGATGGTACGGCTTCTTATCCTTATTCATGTTTATCTTATAGATAAACCTAACTTACTAGACCTTTCTTAACGTTCAATTCTTGTTCTTCTATTGTTAAATTCTTACCTCTTCTGAGCTCCTCTAACCATCTTCTCATCTGCGTAGCTTGTCTAACTTTCAAGTCTTCTACAGAAACGACACCCGCCGTCTGCAATTAAACGTTTATGGCACTTCGGTACACTGCTAACAATTTTTTTTTTTCCTTTTCAGAATATCACCACTCACTGGCCACTCACAGGTAGGGCCTTTTTCAAGGAGGAGACAAAAATAATATATATATATATATATATATATATATATATATATATATATATATATATCTATATATTATAATTTATATACTATATAATATATAATATATATATATTATTGATATATAGGTAGGATTAGTATTCATATATATACGTATTATATATTCAGTCTTCTCTCAATTCTTTCTCAACTCTCCATTCTTTCACTCATTTCAAATTTGCTCCCTCTTTTGCTTCTAGAATTGCTTCTCGACTTCAGCTTTCCGATTCTATTCTTGCCGATCTGGATGATATTTCCCGGTGGGGTCACCGCAACTTTGTGAAATTCAATTCTTTAAAAACTCAACATCTCCACATCTCCCTCTCAAAATAACCTCCCAACTATCCTATCTTCTTCGATGGCTCTCCCATCTCACCTGTGGACAGCATAAGCATTCTTAGTCTGAATATAAACAATAAGCTATCTTCAAACATCACACATCGCAACGGTTGCTAAGCTCAAGAAAGGATGGTTCTTCAGTTGCGAATTTTTTTCTTTCCACGAACAATTACTGCATAATATAAAGTTCTTATCCGCTCTTGTATGGAGTAATGTTCCACATTTGAGGGGGCTCCGGTTCAGCCCTTCTATTGAATAGGGTTGAGGCCAAGCCTATAAGATTAATAAACTGTCCCCTACTTACCAACTCCCTTGACCCTTTATATCTGCAACGTTACGTTGGTGCTCTATCTCTGTACTATAATTGCTACAACGGCAGGTACTCGGCTGAGTTGACCTCTCGCATTCCGCCATCAATACGTCGCCATCGTTGCACAAGGGTTGTACAGCTTTCTCAAAATATTTTGTTTGAATATTGGGAACTCCAGGTTTGTTTGATGTGGTGCCTAATTCTTTCCGGCCGCCTCTCTTCCGTGGAACTCTCTGCCTTCATCTGTTTTCAGGTGGATTAATAACCACTTTTTAATCCTCCGCTCTTGGTAATCTCAGAGATTTGCGTTAGAACTTGGGAGCGTTGGGTTGCGTTCCTCCATCATTTTTCTCCCCTCCTCGAAAAGGGCTCCGCCCGTGAGCGTGTTACCTATAAAAAAAAAAAGAAAAATAATGGTAAGGTTATGGTAGTGTGTGAGTGGAGTCGGCAGTGTGAAGATATGTTAGAAGGTGAGCAACTAGAACAAGTGTCTGAGTTTAAATACTTAGGATATATGTTGGATGAAAAGGGAACGGATGATTCAGTGTTGTAGGAAAGTTGTGAAAGGTGGCTGGTGCAATTAAATAATTGGTGGATGAAAGGATAAATCCTGA
>JABUQX010047138.1:22500-47330 GCA_015478945.1 Trachelipus rathkii
CCGAATGTTGTTATCATATTTTTATACTAATTCTCGCCCTTCCTTTGAAAATGAGCGCTTGCCTCCTAATGAGAGAACCTGCCCTAGATTCGAGGGAGTCATCCCTGAAAATTGTAATCTTTAACCCAAAAAATACCCATCGTGGGTGAATGGGCTTAAATATACCTCCTAAAATAGAAAGAAAAAAAGTGTAAAACAACCCTAAATTGTATGAATAATTGTAAATGTAAAACCCCTTAATAAAATAGAATCACATATAATATTATATATATATATATTAAGTATATATAAGATATTATATAATATTAATAATATAAATATATATCAATATATAGTTATATAATTATAATATATATATATATATATACTAATATATATATTAAAATCATATATATATATATATATAATATATATATATATAATATAAAAAAATATATATATATATATTATATATATATATATATATATTATATATATTTATATATATTAATAATATATTAATATATATATATATATAAATAATATAATTAAACATATTATATTTGAAACATATATTTCTAAAAAGATTATTATGTATATATATTATCATATATTATTATATAGTATATATATATATATATATAATATTTATATTAAATAATATTTATATATAATATATATAAAATATATTATATATATATTAATTATATAATTAATATAATATATATTAATATTATATAATATATATTATATATATAAATTTAATATTAATAATTATGAAATAAATAAATGTTTTTTTTAATTTTAGCCGTCTAATAAAATAAATGTGAAATAATTATTCCAAATGTTTATTTGTTAATATAATATGTTTTTCTCATGTCATATTATATTTTTTTTCAACATACATGAGATATAAAAAAAAATTTAATTGAAAAAATCGAACAGATTTATTTTCTTCAAATTACTTAATAATTATATATTTTATCAAGCTCTCATTTGACAAGAAGAGCATTAGAGTGGAACCTACAAGTTATAAAAAGAAGAGAATGACCAGACCAGCAATAATATTTAGATTACAAAGAAAAGAGATGCGGACAATGATATAAATAAGTTGACTATTCTCTGTTTCATAAAAAAATTTTGAATACTAAGTACTTTTCATAGAGAGAATTTGTTAATAATTTCTTTTTTTTTTAAAACAAACTTTCTCAAATTAAAGGTTTGTATGTAATTATATGTGTGTAAATAATAGCGCTTTGTAGATACCCGTCAAAATATTGTAACTGCAAATAATTAGAACGTGTAAAAGAAGAACCAATAGAATTTAGACCGTCGCATAATTAAAATAATAATCACTGAATATATATCTTATTCTTGAAAATAATAATGTAGTTCTTCAGGTATGTGCACCTTTATTAATGTTTCAGAGAACATATCAAGATAAGAAAAACAGAAAATATATTTCTTCCTTCACACTTAAACCTGTCTAAAGGAAATTCCACCCTAACTTAATTTGACATATTATTTAGTTTGTTTTTAATCATAAATTTAAAATATATCATTAGTTTAGTTAACATCCAAAAAAACATTTAACTTTATTTAAATCGGTTAATGAATAGTTGAGATACATTTCTTAATTTGAAGTTCATCAAACCCTATAAGTAAGTTAAGAGAAAAGAGGTACCAAGCGTAGGTAAATACAAATGAGTAATGGAAATCTACAAAATATCCATTTGCTATAGCTCCTTATAAAAATCTCCAAGACTATATTCAGAATTACGTGACTAGTATAAAGGAACTGCGCATCAAAACATCCAAAGTAATATGGCTATAAACTAAGAATAACTAGACATTAGTATATATAATAATAATTTGACTATAGATTGTATGAGAATCTTTTATATATAAATAATAACTAGGATTATGATATTAAAAGTATAGAGAGCAGTGATAGTATTATAAATAATTAATATAAATTAATAATTCCTAGATGAGTTTAAGGAGGGAAGAGCTCCAAGATACACAAGTAAAAAATTCTTGGTGCACCTTAGAAATTCATTCAATAACACATCAAATATATATATAATATAAATTATAACTATATATATATATAAAATAATAATATTATATAATTATTATATATATATATAAATATAATATATATATAATTATAATATTAATATATAATATATATAAGTATAAATTAATAATATATATAATTATTATATATATATATTAAATATTATATATATATATAAATATATATAATATTAATTATAATATATATATATATTATAATATATATATATATAATATATATATATAATATATATTATATAATATAATATCTAATATATTATTATATATAAATATAATATATAATATATATATATATATATATATATAATATATATATAAATTTATTATAATATTATATATATATAATAATTTTTTATATATATATATTATAATATATATATTATATATTATATAATATAATAAATATTAATATATATTATATATATATAATAATATATCAATATATATTATATATATAATAATATATATATAATTAAAATAATAATATAAAATAAATATATATAATATAAATATATATATATATTATATAATATATATATATATATATATTATATAAATATAATATATATTAATATTATATAATTATATATATATATTAAATATATATATATATAATATGATAATATTATATATATTGTATGTATGTTTATGAAAAATATATTAAAATAAATTATAATTAAATGATAATATATATATATATATATATTATTATAATATATATATTATATATCTATATATATATATAAATAATAAAATATATATAATATATATATATATATAATATTAATATATATATATAATAATATATAATATACTATATTATATATATATTAATATATATTAATAATATAAATGTAATATATATATATAATATATATATAAATATATTAATAATAATATATATATATATATATATAATATTATATAATATAATATAATAATATTATTGAATAGGTTTTTAATCAGAATATAAGTATTAATACCGATGAGTAGTAAGCCTAACATAATTCTGTTATTCCAAATTGTAGCAAAAAAATGTAATATGAATAATGACTCAAACAGGATCATAAATCAATATATAATATATATATATATATAATATAATATATACTACAAAGTCAAAATATAATACAGTACTAATACTTGAAAATATAAATCTGTGACTAGAGTAAGGCTAAAAATTTCATTAACAACGTCGTTCGTATTACATTGTAATAAAACATAAACATAAATTGCTATGATTATGGTATATTTGTATGAAATATCCTAAATATGCAGTGCAAATAGGTTAATTCTTATGTTTTTAAGTTATGCCGTTTGAAGTAAAATAAATTACGTCCATATAGACATTACGTGTACCTATATAAAGATTATTAATAATATTCTCATATACATGATAAAATATGTTATTATATTGTTATTTCCAGAAATCAAATAATAAACTTTGTGAGGAAATTAACGTTTATATTAAAGAAATTAGAATAGTTTCGGTATTTAAATTTACCATTGAATCTATGTATGTAGAGTTTATCCATAATACCTCCTATTTTATAATCAGACTATACATATATTTAACTTTAATCCTTCTTTAAAAGCATATTCTAACATGACTTCACCATAAATATGCTTGCAAATAAATTTTCCTTATAGTTAACAGGAAAAAATGAATATAAATAATCACCTTTAAAAATGATAATTAATATTTTTTTGGAACGCTTTAATCTTTTTATGATATAGAATAATTTTTTTTTTATTTTTTTTTTTTTTTATCTCATTAACTAAAATTTCAATATCTGAGGATAAATAAACTATATAAACTAAATATTTAAATTTACTCTTAGAGATTGATATAATCTTGTGGAGAGTTTTTAAATATATATTAATGTATTAATTTTCAAAAATAGCTAAAATAACTAACTCCCTATACTTACATAAACATATTTAATTTTAAATGTTCTTATTTAGATAAATGGTGTTATTGTAATAATTATTATCTAGTAAAAATTTATTATATTGATACCTTTATAGTATATTCCTTCTATTATACCCCTAGCGAAAACCCCATAAATCTTGAATTGAGAATGAGAAATTGTTATATGGTCCACCTGATAAAATATTAGTATTTATCCCAAGTATTTCTTCCTTTCCCCTTTCCAAAATAATACATATGATATATATACTCCTAACTAAATTATTACATGATCTAATAATAATATAAAACCCCACAGGTCAAATTATATATTCCTAGGACTGCCTTAATAAATCTAGTAGAATTAAATGAGGATGACGAAGTAACCGAGCAAAACTTATCACAATAACGAAATAATCGAAAAAAACTCCTGAATCCGAATCTGATCCGAATCCGTTGTGTGAATGTGATATTAAAATGTTTCGTAAATCCTAAAACTCCCGTGACCAAAACCTGATAATAATTAAACAGCAAGCTCTTGCGGCATTCAGATAAAAAATTTCCGAATTTCGTATGATTTCTCCTGTTGATGGTGTGTAGAATGTCCTGATGCCTCAAGAACTACCGTTACTAGAATAAACGCGAATCTCATTACTGCTAATGGAATAACGAGAGCTTGTGCGGAGATATGTCGTGAATTCTCTGACATCCTATCTCCGGAATCTTCGGCGTCCTTGATAGTCTCGCATAGTCTCAGCCACTCATCACATGGCTATCAAATTACTCGATATACACTCTCCCAATGATTTTTACAGAGAATATTTAATAGAAAAACCAACACAATTATTCAAACATAGTTTTATCTTTTCAAATATCTTATGTCCAAGACATCGAGAAATAATAAATGTTCATTAAAATATTTAATATACTTTTTAGCATTGATGCTTCTAAAGAAGATGATAGCTATGGAAGATTGCTAAACGACGATTCTAACATTTAATTATAACATTAAATTAAACTCACTATGATTAATATATATTACTCTGATGTATGTTATTATATATATAATAAATAATAATATTTATATAGATATTATATATATATAATATATATTAATATATATATAATATATATATATATATAATATTATAATAATTATAATATAATATATATATATTAACATATTAATATATATATATATATAATATATATAATATATTATAATATATTAATATATTATTTATATATTATATATATATATATAATATATATATAATTAATATATATATAATATATATATCTAATATGATTAATATATATATATATTATTATATATATATATATAATATATAATATATATATTAATATATATATACCTACATATATTGGAGAGGTACCACACGCTTTAGGAGCGTGACCAACCCTCTATTGAGCCTCACGTGATATTCCACAGTCGAATAAGATATAAGAAGAAATCCGTACGTGGCGTCTTGAATAGAGCTAGGATCAAAACCCCAGAATGATATGCCCCTACCTTTGGTTCATATTGGTAATGTAGTACCATCTGGTGCAAGGGGAAAATATATATATATATATAGGTATAACCCTCCCTATATGTACATTCCAAATGCAAAAATATTATTTATTAATATTAATATTGTTGAGATTTTGTGGTTAGCTGAACCCCTGAAAATCATGCCCTCAGTATAGCTCCCTAGAAGGTCCAAATTATTGGACTTCCTTCTAAGAACCATTATATATATCAAATAATATATATATTAAACCATTGATATAATATATATTAATAATAATATATACTTATAAAATATAGTATATAATATATATATATAATATTATAATATTATATATTTTAGAGTGTTGTATAGCGGATAAGTGAATTTTCACTAATCCGCGGTATATAATAGTCGAGTATAAATCTAAATCTGCGTGATTCAGTATATAACATCAACTATCTGCAGTGCGCCATGCAAAGTGGTAATCTATAATGACGTGTACTAAATACCGTATTCCTAACGGATTCCTAAACGTTATAAATTTTTAAATATGAGTGAAAGTTTAAGCCCAGATACATCATATATATATTAAATATATATATATTAAATATATATATAATAATAATAATATTAATATATATAAATATATTAATAATATATTATATATATAATATATATTATTAATATTATTATTATTAATATATATATTTTATAATAGTATAGATAATATATAAATATATTATTATATATAAAATAATATTAATGGGTGTTGCCGAATCTCATAGATAAATTTTGCCTAAGAGCTACGAAGCTTCGCCGATAAGCCTCCTTGCCGTAAAGTACGAAGCTTGGCCGAAGCGAAGCTATTCGCCGAAGACCGAAGCTTCGGCTTAAATATTACAGTATTCAATCATGATTACTATATAATGTGAGTAAATAAAAGAACTATTTGTACTTAGTAAAAATATAAAAAGAAAAATACATTAACAGTCCATTGCAGGTAAGACCCGAATACGACATAATCATCTGTGTCGTGAAAACTAGTGTGTAATCGCGAAATATAAAATCAGCAGGCCGCTCGTCACACGTCCTGAGCTACTCATTTGCATAGAAATGCTCATATCTCCATCTAATAAATGTCTCTCAAAGCGCCATGCACACTACTGCTCCAAGCTTCTCTTACGAAAGGCGATTCAACGGTTTTCACCCCTGTTTTCCTCGTTCTGTAAATTTAATAAAAATGTAAATACTAGCTAATAAAAATGTTCTGCGCCCAAGACTGTGCTACTGCCAAAATATTCTCTCTTTCTCCAGTTTCGCGCACAATCTCTCCACTCTCCTATCTTTATGATGTTATTAAGCAAGTGAGCGTATAAAAACTTTTCTCGGTAAAATAAATTGCTGCCAGCTAATTTTCACAATTGTAAGTAATCTTTATAATCCTGTGTAGTTGGATGCAGACAACAACAGAAGGGTTATAAGTTCTGATAACTGGTCACAAACCCTACCATTTGTCGCCTATAGAGACAGTGTGCGAGTCTCTCCCGGTTTTGAAAAAGTTATGATTAGTTTGGAAAGCTGTAGCGTTAGAAGTTGATTTCATCCATGCTGAAATCATAATTAATAAAAATAATATGTTATCTGAAAATATATCATTTTTATGGTATATAGAGTATATTGGCTTATCAGATATAGTATATGAGAGTGAGCGTCCGGTATTTACGTGTCTCAGTCGCTCCATCAATGCGTTGTTCGTAACCTAGTACAGATAGAAGTGAGTAAATTTTCTATTTATCATTACCTATACAATAGTTCTTATATTACTATTATTAACACATTAGCGCCCCGGTTATATATTGCATATAGTATTATACATTTATATTAAACATTTATACAGAACGATATAGTGGGTAAAAAGGGTGGTGTAAACCTGTTTATAATCAAGCCTTGAAAAGTATAGAGCTCGATCGTTTAGTAAAGCTATGTTCTCAGAATAATCTAACCTTTTTTGTAGTAGAAAGGAATTGTATCCAAGAGGTAATGAGAGCCTCCCCCGAGTATGTCCACTATCTCAAGTCTAAAACATGCCCTCAGTATTGTCGACCAAGAAGGAAGCCAAATTTTCTATATCTATTCTATAACCTTAATAATATTAAGATAATCACTCATTAAAATAAATACATCTAAGGAATAATGAAATCAAAATACAAAGTTTCTCTGTCCTTTCTCATGTGTTTCGTCATAGTTTGTGAAATTATTTTGATTATTCAATTGGTTCTTTATTCGGCTTCCTTTTGCCCGTTGTATTAAAAGCATAAATGAATTATTTCAGCTTCATTTGTCAAATTTCAACTTTTATAGTGTAAACTGTAAATGTCCATATTTAAAATGAATTTCTCTTTTTTGTGACCAGTGAGCCATCTGAATCTGATGGTGCAGGTGTGTGAAATGAATCTCTATTACTATGAATCATGATTAAACTACTGTTCATTATGTTTCAGTTGTATTAACTTCAATAGTCTTATGATTTAAAGATGTAAAGATATTTAGAAGAATAATAAAAATTTGATAAGTATACTCTTGAAAAATAAAATTTACTTCATACAATCTTTCATCGGTTTTATCAACAAAATTGTATTTGAAACGGGAATCAAGCATCATAGCAATCTTAAAATACCTATACATTTCTCTTATATTTCTGGAAAGCGAAGTTATAAATAAAGATCTAGCTTTATAATGTATCGGATATGCGTTACACACATTTTTTTAGTATTACTCCGAGATTGCCGTAGTTGTGAGATCTAACTCTCCACTAACATCTCCGTGTTCTCAATTTTGAATGAAATTACGAATTATTGAATACTGTATTCTCTGATGATATTACTCGCAATGTCATTCCTGCACTCATCGTCTTTTGCTTTATAAATAAGCAACTAAGTTGGAGTGTTTGCAGAATGCATACAAGCCATTTCAGCCATAAGATTACCATTGCTTAACATACTGTAGTTGGTTTTATTTCAAATTTTGCTAATAATGTAAATTTCTAGAATAATAGAAAATTATAATGCCAATGGCCTATTTTTCTGTCACAAAATCTTTATGATAAGCAATTATAATAATTACGGTCGAATTTCCATCTTATTAGTGGAAAACATCCTGGATTATTTTTATTGCTATATACTAGCGTTATTTAAATTAAAACTTAGTTGAACCTTTGAGTAATTTCTTTAATTTAGCCAAATTTTCCATTTTTATTCAAGTGATGAAAATGTCCTGCTATTGCTCGGAATACAGCTAGCATATTACTTACTGCTCTTTGTTCTTTGAAGAGCTTGTTTTGAATACAAAGTTGCATTGTATGTATTACACATGGCAGATGTTTAATTGTCAAGTTGGATTCTTTAATAGCAGACAGGACATTGGCTGCATTATCTGTTAAAATCATAGGCATATGCACTTTTTCATTAGGTATACCCCAAGTTTGCAGTGATTCATTGATGAATTTGCCAATATTACTTCCGGTATGGGCCCTCAGAAAAGTGTGAAACTTGCAAGATATAATTTTTAAATAAGCTTATTGACCTATCAAGAGGGAATAAAATTATCTAAAAACTAAATAAAATGACTCGTTAGTATTCTGGCTAATGTGAAAGGAAAGCGGTAGATATAACTATAAATGAAATTAAAAACTTGATTCTAATTTATCATCTTTACTTAGAACCTATTGTTTCTAATAATACATTAGAGGAATAACTGTTAGTGGTAGAAAAATGAAGTCCGACAATATAATAGGAATAACTTAATATATTATAATTTTTGGGTGCTAGATGCTTTTAAAAAAAGCCTGACTTAAAATCCATTTAATAATCATCCCATCAAATTAATCAGAAAGTAAAATGGCTCAAGATTACTAAAACATGATTCATTGTAATTCATCACAATAATAAGACGTAATAGGTAAGATATTAGCTCTTAGCCTTAGGATGATCATGTTGCCACACTTCTATTCTTCTGTTCAAAATATTAAAATCTTGCAAAAGATGCCTGTAATAAGTTTTGACATAAAATACTAGTCTTATAAAAATTATATAATTAAAATGATATTCATAAAAAATAATTATTAATTTATAACCTAGGAATTATGAAAGCAACATTCATTAATTTAAAAGTAATCGCATTGTTGTTTAATATCAATAAATAAACTATAAAGAGTATAAAATAGGTTTTTAGTAACCGATTAACTACATTATGTTTATTCTAAATAATATGATGAAGTGATCTTATATGTAGATAAGTAAGATAAATTGATATTGAAATATAAAAGTAGATGAAGGAGATGAAATGTTTACAAAAGAAACAGTAAATTAACACTCTAGCCTGATTTTGAGTTTCGATAATAAAAACCCAGAAGTTTACCTGTCTCGAAGAGTTGATCTGGATGACAAAGAAAGCGAATATAATGAGACATCCGCGCTGATAAGAGGTCATGGCCTGTTTCCGCTGGATCGGCAGAGAAATCATGCAGCAATTTTTTCTGAGCTGTCTTGTTGCTGACTTTTGTTGTGCAAAAAATTCTGTTAAATACGATTTTGGAAAGTTTTCAACTAGAATCGTAATTGAAGAGGAAGAGAGTAGTTAGCATGATGAAGAGAAGTCCCACTAGAATAAATTCTATCTAATAGTTGTTGAAAAACGAAGCTATTAACCTGTCACCCCCCAATTGTGAGTGAATGTTTTGACGATAGAAGTGTTACAATGTCCTCATGACAACTCCCAGATGCCCCTCTGATCTATGTTTCTGCCTCCACCGTCCTGTGACGCTTCTATCCTCCAAATTCTGGCACTATACACTAAAGACCTCAATCAATAATGCAATGAAAGCTTATGCATCTAACTAAGTTCTCAATGTAGCTAATAAATGCACTCACCCTTTTTTATCTCCTTAAAATACAAATATAGCTGCCCATGTTAGTGGAGAAATTCACGGATTCACCGTCCAAACTTTATGAGCCATATGTTATCTTCTGTGTTCTTTTTTATATGTTTAATATCTTTTGAGGAAGGGCTTACTTAAAAAGGAATGATGAATTTCAGTATATTTCGTGGTAACAAAGACGCCAAGCTAACCTATTAGTGAGATATAGTGAGTGATACCATAAAGAGATCAAGAAAATGCCTAAATGATCAATAGCCTAGTCCAGAACAAATGATTAGTAGCAATTACATACGTTTTTAAAGTCTCGTATTAATCAGAGCCTCATAAGAAAAAATCGATGAACCCCTCCTACCTAAATCTTAGACACCAGGCCAGATAATTAAACAAAAAATCGCAACTCAAGATATATTGATGAAACGAATAGATTACGTTTTAAAAGTGTTTAGTTTTTATAAGTGAGAGTAAAAAGAAAAATTATATGAATCAAGAAGAAATTAACAATCTCAACCAAATTATTTTAGACTTACCATTGACGTTTTAAAGTTAGTATAGAGATGGAACCGCGCGAAAAAAGAATGCGGGAATTGGGAGTGGGAGCGAGCAGAAAGTACATACAGATAGATAAATAGAGAAGGCCGAGAGAGAAATAATTTGAAAGAAGAGTCAACTGAATATAGTGAGAAGAAGTATACATAATCAAATACCCAAGAAAAATAATGATAATCAAAAGGATTTAAAATATACTTGCTATACAAAAAGCATTGTATAAATTAGTGCGATAGCTTTTAAATAAACTATGAGTGTAAGTAAAGAAAAATAGTAATTTAGAAAAGATGCTGTCAGTCGTCATATTCTTGGTATGTATACACCTCCAGAAACTATATAATAAATTTAAAATATTATTCATAGCATAGCCGTCCCCAGAAATATAAGATGAAAAGGAATAGTGTGAAACGAGAGAGTATCCGATCGCGGAAAGACTGATCGTTTTTTCGCTTAAAATAATGAAGTAAGATTGTGCAAACACGTATTGCTGAAGGAGTTTTCATAAAATATTGCGATAAAAGTAGTCATAACCAAGTAGCACCAAAAATATCTGATCCTATATCCGTTCACTGTATACACACCAAAAAGTGAGAGGACAAATAATTGAGAGAATATCTGTCTTTGCCCGTGCAGAATTCTTAAACAAGTGGGAGATCTAATTGTAAACTTAAGTTTGAAGAAGTCAAAGTATGTTTGTTTCTGGTCCATCTGAGGTGATGTTGAGGAGAAGTGACGTTCTGGATAATAATTTGAATGATGTTTGGGATGGAGTAGGAAGGACTTTCAGATTGACTGTGTTGGCTACTTAAATGTTGGATAGTAATCTAAAAAGGGATGGATACTAGATTCTTTTGGATTGAGGGAAGAAATGAGAATGGTAGGAAGGTTATTTATTTCTGTGAGGAGAGAGGTATGTGTGTAAGTAATACCTTTTCGACAAAAGAGTGATTCATAAGAATACGGAGTTGTGTGTATGGATATTTTGTGTTGTGAAGAATGAGATGTTAAGCATATGATGAACGTTTAAAATTCAGTGAAGGGTTGGGATGGGGAAATCGGAATCCATTATTTATGTTATGTAAGAATTAAGTTACTGGTATGATGGAGAGAAGAAGATAAGAAAGGATGTTGGAGATTAACACAGTATAAGTTAAGTGAACAAGGCTATAAGAAAGATGTGAGTGCCCCACGTGAAAAAATAGTGAATGTGAATAAGAAATAAAAAGTATAACTAAACCATGAAAAACAAATTGTTTGATATCTTGAAAAAGAAAAGTGGTATATCTTTACTTTGCTATTAAAGTAGTTAGACGTGACCAATAATGTTAAATAAGTAACGCAGAGTTGTATCTTTCGATAAGTAAATGTCTTCGAATAAATCAATAGATAGAATGATATGTATATGTACTTGTAGTGAATGTCAAACTGAATAGTAACAGATGATAATCAAAAAAGACATTATTTATGATCATTTGTGCAATTAATTAAATGAACCGAGTTTCCCAAAAGCATATATGAAAAAGACTATTAAAAATATAAATATAGAGTAAATTGGCTCTGGATTTCCCTTTGATAGAATAACCTAAAATAAATAGAAATTTGAAATTGAGGAAAAAAATAATAAGTATAAACGGTAATATTGCTTGTCTGCAAGAGTAAGAAGGGAATGATAAACAGTAACCTATATGAAAAAGAGGGATATCATCATTTCCCTACTAAAGGATATAACGTGAACCAAAGGATTAAAAAACAACATATAGTAAGAGAAGAAAATCACAGTGAAGACTTTTTAAAATGAGAATGGCACACTGAAAACCTATTGCCTTCGTTTCGGTTGTGTATGGATGATGAATTGGGGGGTTTAGACCGAGGGGAGAAGAAATAGTGGGAGGCATTGTATTTCGTAAGGACACAAACTTGCCTGATAAACACAAAAGACTACCACACACACGTTGCACGCTTGGAAGAAAACTAGAGAGGAATGTGTAATGGTAATATTGTATAGGTGTAAATGTTGTGTAAGATCTTCATTGTCTAAGTTATGATTGTGTTGAGAGATAAAATGAATATAAGTATTTATTGTGAGTAAGAGAATACTATAAGATAAAGGAAATAGAGATTCTCTGAATATGGAATAGAACTATAACAATATTTTATATATTATGAATGAGAAATAAGTGGAATAGATCACGACAACAACGAAGTAAGTAAAAATCTGAAGCACCTCTAAGAAAATTTATCCAGTTGGAGAAAATATATGTGTGGAAGAGTGAAATCGAGAAGATCGAGGGGTTAGAGAGAACTAACACTTATATATAGATATAGAATTGAGAGACATGTATACTATAGTATAACAATAGAATCAGAGATATAATAAATAAGCTCCACTACAAAAAAAGAGATAGACCGGTGCCCAATTTGAAAAAAATAAATTAGAAATTTTCTTTATTATAGATATGTTATCACACACAGAATATTGACAATCGTTTCTAAATCTGAACACACTAAGGACAAAATGTATATAGCATATATGAATGACTTATATCACACATTTACACAGAATATAACAAATGATCCTTCTTTATAAATTTGAATTCTGAGACGCTCATATCCCAATATTAAAATTCGACACCGACATAATTTCATATATATCAGTGATCTACTGTTAATTATTATATATATATATAATTCTATACTGTTAGTACTATACTGTAGCATATTTACAAATTTATCCTCTTACTAGTCAACGGTGCTCTATGAGTTTCACCATAAACAGGTTACGATAGTTCATCAAGTAAGAATAAACTACATACATAATCTCAATATACCCTGACTACCTTATCATGTCCGTTAAATCTTGATGTTTCCTATGTATTAAACTACTCCGTCCTTTTGCAATGTATAAAATAATTCTTCGCTGAATATAATATGTTACGTACTCTAAAATTTGTAGATGACTCTCCTTATATGATAACTTTATTCCAACTATAATATAATTATATATAGATACGTACCGGAAAAATAATACTGTAGGATTAAAACTAATCATTTTAGCTCAAGATTTCAGATAATTGCATGGAGTGAAAACTCTTATTTATAAATATCTATTGTATTTTCGTTAATGCTGGGACCTATGAGTTTTAGGATACGCAGAGTATAAAATGTGTTTTTTTCTCTTTTATTATTAAATCATACTGCTAGTATATCTAATTACTGCCAATTATAATTTATGAATGATTAGAAGATTCAATTCGAATAATATTTAAAATATATAAATTTAATAATATACTTAAAGTTAAAATGAATAAAGTTTCAATTTTATTGAGCTATAAAGAGAATGTATAATAAAACGGGATTTTAGTGCTAATTCGTGAAAGATTTAAGGTAACGTAAAAAGTAATGTTTGTGGGTAAAAAGTATTCCGTATTGTTTTATTAGTTTACATAATATAGATTTCCTTAGTTACTACATAACAAACATATAACTCTAGAACTGCTAGAAGGATACCTCCCTCAATAGGTATAAACTCCAGCTGACCTATATATATACTAGTATATATAAGTATACGATATTCACCCTATAAAGTATAAAGTCATCCAATCCCTTAACTCTTATATGATACGACCTCAACGTCACCTAAAGTAAAAATATGCAACCTATAAACTATATATGGAATCTATTTTGCCCCCTAGTCATAGTATATTTCTACACACAGATTTGTTTTATATAATACACATTTTCCATAATTTCTGGGTAAAGATAAATTTAATTGTATCTAGCAAAACCAAGGTAAAGCTTTCCAGAAGGCATTCGCATCGCTACCATAGTCTCGAGCACCCAGCCATGCCTTACCGGAGCGCTTTCCGGATGCGCGTTCATTCAGCTTACGACGCTTTCGGCATAATAATATTATCTAACCCATACAGGAAGATTATCACCTTGAATTGTCATTATATTTAAAAATTTTTGTGAGTGTGCTCATCAATTGCCGGCCTATCAACGTGAGAGCCGAATATTTCCGAATATTCTGGTCACACATCTCTCTCAATAATAATAACTAACATATATAGTGAAAATATAAATAAACTATAAAAAAGCAAAAAAAAAGTTATTACATTTTAAAAATGGAGAATACCTATAATGTTTCTTTTTCTTTAAAAACTAAAAAGTATTTCAACTGACCTTATAAAATGAAAACGTCTCCAAAATAAAAAATATGTTTACGTCTAATTTAAAAAGTTGAATAATTTAATCAATATGAGAAATGCCATTATAGATGCATGGGAAAAACAACATATCAATGGGTGGAGCTAAAACATAAATAAGTAATTAATATTTATATGAGCCTGTTAAGAAATTAGGAAATTTAGTAAATAAATTTTATATTTTCCTACATTTTGAAAGGTATAGAAGAACAGATCCATAAATACTCCATAAATATATAATTATACCCGTAATAATTATGTAAAAGCACATTTGATACTTTAGTTAACTTAGGTTACTGAAAATGAGATTTATATTATCAATAAACTAATCTTTTATTATTATAGACTTTAGCCTAATTCGTATATTAGACGGTTATTGTGTTATTTTCTATATCTAATATCTCGATCGACCCATGTCCCAACCTATTAATGACAATGGCTCAGCTGTGCGCAGCCCTGGAAGCGCGTAAGCGTGCGATATATAATGTCAATTGCCTAGAAGTCTGATTAATAATGGGAGCCTTTGTATGTCGGTGTGTGATGAATATATTTACCAATAAAATTCTTCTAAAAAATTTCTTTCATTTTTCCATCGAGATATACCATTAAAACAAACAAAGAATAAGAAGCTATCTAAAGCCCCGCACCTCCTCTCAAAAGGAGAATTATTAACGACTAAATATTTATTTCTCTCTCTAAGGTAAAGTCCCTCACACTGTTTATCCTTACAGCCCAGAACTCTATACATAAAAACAATATTTAAATTGTACCTCAATAATCTAGAGATTTATACAATTTCCCAAGTTTTATTCTACCTTCCTGTATATGTAGTCGTAGATTATTAGAAAAATTCTCCTGAACACAGTGTAGTAATATATCTAATATGTTATACAAACATGTACCATTCATGGTATAATTGTTTAGATAACTTAAAAGATATTAAAAGGAATTAAGTGCAAGTTTCGAAAAAAAATAAATTGTTCAATTTAAGTCAATAATATTGTAAATAATCCAGGTTATGTACTTAAGAGGAATTAAAAAAAGTTTATTTATATTTTATATAATATATATAGTAAAAAATTACTATTTTTTTTCATATTCTCAACCTCCTCACCCATTCTTATCGTGGATTACTCAGTTCAAATAATTAAAATGCGATAAAATCGGTAAGCCAGGTATAGCCTGATAACTCGCCTGCGGTCATGCGAACTGCTAGGGGGGTCCTGAATGGGCCTTGAATGCGGTGAAATTAAGTCCTTTAGGGGTCTGTGAATGCTTGAAGTTATAATCCTTTTAGGGTCCGTGAATGTTTGAAGTTATAATTTTTCAGTAATATGAAATTTTTTTTTGCCAGTAATAATAATAAACGTAACTAAACAAAATTTCAAATAATAGATTAGCAGAATTCCTTAGTCTAAATAAATAATTATCCAGGAGCAACGGATCCGGAGTCGGTAGATCTGAAAGCCAGTAAATAATCCTTAGGATAATATATCGGACTGGAGCACGAAGTACCGGAGCCGCAAGTAGCCGGAGCCAAAGTAAGTCCGTATACCAGATGTTGTGAAGATTTTTTCAAATAAATATACTTTATTTTTATATACATGTGATAAAAAATTTATTCCAGTAAAGATCGTGTACTAACAGTTTATCAATAGTGCAGATACCTTAGCGGTAATTCTATATATCTGCCGAATTCCAGAGACAGGAAACCTATGTAAATTTGTCATGGTATGTCATATAAGACCTACTTTCGACGTGAGTTTGCGGCCATCGAGTCCCTCGAGCCGGCGACACTCACCTTAGGGAGTCTCTATGATTTTTATGCGTAAAGTGATATAAGTCCATTTCTTTGCGTTCGAACTATATTGTGCCAAGTAATAAAATTATTTTATTTATTTTAATAAGTCAAGAGACTCGTGATCCCCTCTGCACATCACCCATTTATCACGAGTAAGAGTTAAGATAAATCCCTATGAAACCTTATCCCAAGAGCTTACCGTGAGCCGAAGCACGAAGATCGAGATGAGCAATGCTCTCCGAGACATTGATCGTGGAATCCATGATTGATGTGATATATCCTTCTACAGAGAGAGAATAATGTGTCCAAAGTCTCTAGTGTGAAGAGAATGTTTATTAACAAGAAGAAACGCTAGTTACTGCAACATAATGTATTCAAAATAGCATTGTGTTTGTATAAGAAACATTATAGTTATATATATATATATAATATATATTATATATATAATATATGATATTACGGCATCTAGGTAAGCCGAAGCCAATAGTCGGTATCCGGTGACATAGAACTGAGAGAGACGTGGAACTATTATAATATATCTGATTGAATTTATTTTCTAGTGAAATAAATATTTTTGGTGTAAAAACTTTGTATTTAAATGATATATGTATATATAATATAATATATTATGTTATATTACAAGCCATTACCCCATGTGAAAGAGAATCTGAACTGACCTGACACACACTTTTGCAACCATACTATGAATAAAGTGGCGAGAAACCTAGTCGAAATCGCTATATGCGCGCTATAGCTCCCGAGTGCGAAGAGTCGCAGACATAACCAAGAGCATGCCACGGGAGTCCGCAGTATGCTCCTAACAAATTATCTGAAAGGATTTTCTTTCAGAAAAAATATTTTCTAGAGGTGAAATAAAAGTCAATCTATTTCAAAAGAAGGCAAACGTTTCGAAACGAAGTGTCATAATTTATAATGCTATGAAGCATTTAGTCGATACATCCGAAGAGCTAATATTATAGCCGGAGGCCAGAGTCCGGAGCCTGTATAACCTGCATAACGGTAATATGTAAATTTTTTTATCGGGAAATGTTTTATTGAGTATGTTGAAGATTATTTAAATTGTCATGAAGTACGTTCACGAACTAATTTTCTAAAATAGTTAGAATAAATTCTACGTCGATATCAAACGTGAACCGTGAAAGCTAAAGTCGGAGCCGGATCCGAATCCGATCCGGATCCTTAAAGTGTGAGTAGAATTTTCTTTCAAGTAAAATATAATTTTTTAGCGTACTATGTAAAAAATTTATTTCAAAATAAGTACGTGTCAATGAGCAAATGTATCAAATTAAGTGTAGAAATAACATTAGTTACGAGATCTGTGAGCATCGAGGCCGATAGTCGTATATCCGGGAAGCACGTATCCGGAGGCTCAGGATTACTAATCATTGTTAGTATAGGTATGATATATATTTTTATTTCACGGGATATAATATTTATTTGTAGTTGAAAAATTATATTGTCAAAGTAAAGTACGTGTATTATACCGTAATACCAATTCAAAAAATAATAGTGTCAATAAAGAAACCTATAAAGCTGTGAAGATCACAGGAGTCCGATAAAGTCCGAAATGATCTAAGTAAAGCCATATAACGGATCCGTAATCCGATCCTGGGTATGATTTTATTTCCTCCAAAAATTTATTTTTTCATTAACTGCATTTTTTTTTTATTTCAAGAAACATATTTACAGCTAAATTTTTAATATTTTATAGAACGCATTAGTCGGATCCGCGGAGCCGAAGGCCAAAGTCGTATCCGGAGCCGGTATGCCGGCAGCCGGTATCCTGGCGGTTATATTATTAATTATTTTTCGGTGAAATAAATATTTTTTGGTCTGAAAACTTATTGTCAGAAGGCGTGTATATATAATATATATATATACCGACAGATTTTATCAATAATTAGGGTACTAAAGAAACCTATTAATTGATCAGAAATTCCGGCATAGTCCGAAGCTTAGAAGTCGGTATAGACCGGAGCCGATATAAGCCGGAGTAGCTCGGTAAGGCCTGGAACCGGAGCCGTGAATCCTGGGTATGATAAATTTTCTTCAGTAAAATATTTTTGAAGTGAGTGAGTGTAAAAATTTAAGTTCCAGAAAGCAAGTATGTAAACTGAACAATGTTCAAATAGTTACTAAATAGATAAAACATAGTCGGAAATCCAGGTAAGCCGGTAATCTACTGTGAGTATGTAAATTATTTACGGAAATAATTTTTTGGTTGAAAAATTTATTGTCTAGAAGACGTGCCAAACAATTTTCAATAGTGCAGAAACCTTTAGTCCGTATCCGATAGCCGAAGTCGGAAAACCGGATTCCGAAGATATCTAAGAAATCAGATAAAACTAAACGCGATATCTCAGAGATCTAAATAGGTTAATGAATTTTTTCAAGAAAATATAATTTTGTTCAGATTATCTCATGCCTTCACTTCATAAGAAGAAGACGCTGCTGCTACTGCACCTACCTCAAATTTTGTATAAACTATCTAGTCGGATCCGGGAGGTCTTATCCGGAGCCGGGATCCGGAGCCTGATCCTGGTCATGTAATTTCTTTCGGGTAATATTTTTATTGTATTATGTCCGCAGCACCACCATATGTTTAGCCTCCAGACCAGAACAGTGACTCCTCCACCAATTAAATCTACTCACCAAAGCTCCTAGTGCGAAGAAAAAAACGCTAAATATCGATGTCCTATTGCGAGAGTCCGAAGCCGGAACACGTGGGAAATTACTGGAGTGAGCCGTGATTTCCATCCAGGCAGATCGGCTAACCGTGGTATAGAAAAATATATAATAATAAACGAAAAAAAATATATAATAAATAATAAAAAAAAGAGAAAAAAAAAATATAAATAGCCAAGTCAGAAGTATCCGTAGAAACTACCCAAAAGCTACCAGGAAAATGAAATATATTTTTGGCTGAAATCCCTATTTTGTGCAGACCTTGAGAGAAAAAATGATCAAATAATAATACAGAAACCAAAAGAAGAAAACACACGAAGACCAAAGTACAACGCAAGATAACGGCTGAATTATTCTTCGGTTATTCCGGATCCATGGTATGAGATGTCCTGTTGTTCTTCGAATAAAAATTTATATTATTAGTAAGTATGATAATATAATTAATTAATTATTCAAAACGACTTTACTGAACAATTTATCAAATATGCATACAGATAATACCTTAGTTGATTTACCTAGCTGAAATAGCCAGGATATCTTAGATACCGTGTAATAAGTCGAATAACAGGATTACAACTATTTGAAATTTAAATATCAATAAAAATATTTTTTAGGTGAAAAAATATTATTGCATGAAGAATGTGTGCATTAACTGAATAATTATACAAAATAAGTTAAGTAAATAATCCGAATAGCCGGAGACCGTAAGTCGACGTAAGCTCGTATACGACTCAGGAGCCAAGTAAATGACGCGACTTCTACTGAGGTGTATTGAATTTCTTTCATTAAATACTTTTTAGTAGAGATAAAAATATAAATATGTTCAGAAGACGTGTACTGAATAATTTCAATAGATGCAAATTCTCAATTTAAGTCGATCCGGATCCGTTTGCGACATAATTTTTTTGTGACAATTTTTTGTTTGGATTAAACTTCTATTACTTATAAGAATAAAATATATTATATTTATATTGAGCTCAAAAAGGAAACTACACGGCCAAACTATGAGGGCGTGACTACCACCGATTTCGAACGGTAAAAAGAGGATAGATACAGAATACTCTTTCAGTCTGGAACCACGCGAGTTCTCGGAGCCGAGAGAGGCGCGGAAGGCGCGGAGAAACCCCACTCACAGCTTCAGCATATATCCTCGAAATACCAAAGAGGCGTGGAGTATATCATCCTCTCTCCTTTTCACACCATGCAAGATGTATAGGGGTTTATATTAGCTCCTGGCTCCAAAGTAAATATTCCATCTCCGAGCCAAAGAAACCGAGAGGATGCCCTACATCCATATCATTCCAACTGGGCAGGAAACTCATATCGACTCGGGAGCCTAGTATATGCTTTAATTAAAAACATAATATAAAAAATAATAATTCACGGTAATTGCGTTGGTGAAGAAAATATACAAGTCGTAATTTATATTTTAACGATATATATGTAAAATCACAATTAAAAAGTATAATTACCTATATATAAATATAAGACTCTCTCATAATCATAATTACTATATATAATTTAATTTAATAATACTAAATTTATTTATATTTTTTAATATATATTTTACTATTTTACCCTATCACAAATATTATTAACCTAATGATTTCACCTCCACCAAAAATGTTAATATCCTCACCTTTTCCGCCTATGTTAAGCCATGATAGTTTTTGAGATATATATAAATTTTTTTTTAATTTTGTTAATATTTATTTTTTTTTACATTTTATTATAGTCATAACTACCAAATTATGGACCAGCTATTTAGTAAGTATTCTACTTTATTCTATGATTAAGTGTGTTTGTCTATTGAAGATTATGGTTTGGTTCATGTTATATTATCTGTACGGAGGGGAGGGAGCAAGTCTTAGGTAAAATCTTTTTTGAAATATGCTCAAATAAATATCCTTCATAAGTCATAGAAGTATGATGAATACATAAACGTCATTATTAACCTCTTCTAAGCTATACATACACGTGTTCCAGCATAATGCAAAGCTAAATGATAACCTAATAAGGAAATATGGAAAATGCTTTAATAATGCGTGATTGTTACGAATTATTAACAATTTTAGAAAATAGTTTTTAATTAGATTCTCTTGGGGAAATTATATTAATATTTTTGATTATCATCAAATAATGTAATAAATTTATTATAAATAATATAAATAAATATATATTTAATTTAATACCGTACCTTCCCAGAGAAAGAATATAAAAGCATCTCGAAACAGATTTTCTAATCTAATAGCTTTCTACTATTAATCACTGCTTTATGAATAATACTTCATTATGTGTCAATTATTTAAATCGACAGGAGGGTGTTGGTGAGTAGTTGTCGCTGTGCTTGTGGTCTAGCAGTTTGTGCTATGTGCGTTGGCTTTGAGAAATGCCTCTTGGCTTGAGTTTAAATAGTAGAACCCAGCGCACAACCAGACCAAAAGAGTAAAAGGAGAATCAACAACCAGAAAAAAAAATTGTCGAAATCATAATTAAAAGCTTTGTTGCGATCAGATAAACATAATGAAACAGATATGAATAAGTGCGAAAAAAAGAAATTTAATTATTTTTACCATTCTTGCGTACCAGATCTAAAAGAATACCATCGTAGTCAACGATGTAGGGCGGTCTCACGTTATGTTAAGACTAGATAGTTGCTACAAGGATAGCTCTATACCACTATAGTGTCCGGATCTAGGCTAAAAGGTCCCAAAGTCCTCCTCCAAGAGAAAGAAAGAAACAATATTTCGAATATCAGTTCCCTTAAAAATATACTCCTGCTCCATATCATAACTGCTTTTAAATAGCTATATATAAAGGTAGCTAAACCTTAAATCTGGAACAGAGTATATGGTGTTTTGGATAACCCACTGCGACCTGTGCGCTATCCACTCCGTGGGCATGTATCTGCGTTCGCTTGCTCCTAAAAAAGGTAGTAATACCCTCAGGAGCAACCAACCAAAGTCAACCCGGAAAACGCCGAAATTAGGGACACGAAACATGCTTAAAGTTTGCGTAACAAACATTTGCATAATAATAAGACTGAATAAAAATTTCAACTCTGCTGCTAATACAAGAGTAACTCGAATCACGGTACAACATGACTGTAACGCCCGTTAGACAATGTACAGGCGTGAGCTCTGTCACTTGATCCCATCCACCTTCAGTAAGAAAAAGATGGCATCTCGGAACAATTATCTTATATATTGCTTCGAAATCACTGTTTTGAAACTCTAATAATATATATTATATATAATAAAAGTACTTATTTAATATTGAGACTATGAATTGACAGGTTTGATGATTGGACACTTGCTGGGTGCTACATGGAACATTCTGCTTGTTTGAGTATATTCCTGCTAATATAAATATATAATACCGTAAATAAGTTATAACAAGCTAGCAACCAATATCAAAAGTCAAAGAACTGATCCTAAAAATGTGGCACAACTATAAGCTTTGTTTAGTCACAAACAAATATAATTAAGCAAAAATATGACAATAAGAC
This sequence comes from Trachelipus rathkii, assembly GCA_015478945.1. NCBI lineage: Eukaryota > Metazoa > Arthropoda > Malacostraca > Isopoda > Trachelipodidae > Trachelipus > Trachelipus rathkii. The sequence continues at coordinate 45,705 of JABUQX010047138.1, forward strand.
AAAGAAAATTTCACTCGCGCGCAGACTCGAACCATTAATATGAATCAACAGCTGTCGCCGTTAGACATTTGTCACAGGATAAGCTCTACCTAACTAATAGACAATCCGTAACCTTCCCAGAAAAAGAAGGTATCTCGTTAGAACAGTTTTCTAATTTTCTGCTCCGATACCACTGCTTTAGAAACTCTTAATGAAGATGTACTTGATTTGGGTACTTTTTTTAATATACTCGATACAGTGTAAAAGGGTGGTTGGAACATCACTGCCTTGGCTACATGGTCCTACTGCTGTTGGGTGCCTCTTGAGGGTTACAGTAAAAGTCAACCAACTAAAGTAATATAAAGCAACGCCTTTGATTTTCGCTCATATAAAAAGTGCCTTTTGTGATTGATGCCCAAATTGTCTTATAGATTAATGAAGAAATAAAATTTCACTCGCGCCAGTAGACTCGGAATAAATCAAATCACAACAGCGGTCGCACTATAAAGACAAATGTTGCGAGTAGGGCTCAACCACTATGTAACCGATCCACCTATCCACAGATATCAATAAAGAAGCATCTCGGAACAGTTTCTTATACTCCTGGTCATTCGTATAATCCATAACTGCTTTTAAAGACTCGTATAAGTTAATTATTTAAAATTAACTCTTTATTAATGAATTTGCGAACTACTATCACTAATAAAATTAATAGTATATATATATATATACTATATATATAATTATAAATTAATAATATATATATATGATAATAATATAGATATTATATTAATATAATTATAATTATATATATATAATTAATTATATATAAATATATATATATATATTATATATATATAATATTATATAATATATATATATATATATATATTATATATATATATATTATTAATAATATATAATATAAATGATATACCTGTATAATATATATAAATATATATATATATATTATTAAATATATATATATAATATATATATTAATTATAATAAATATATATAATATATAATATATATACTATTTAATAAATATATATATAGTCATATATATATATTATATATATATATATATAATATATATACTATTCTATATATAATATATATTAAATAATATTTAAATATTAATAATAATATATTATATATATATATATATATATATAATAATATAATGATAATATAAATTTTATAATATTATAATATTAATAAATTTTTATAATTGATATAATATATTTAATTTAATTATTATAAATATATATATATATTTTATATTTAAATATATATATATTAATAATATTAATATATTTATATAATCTTCAATAAGATATATTATTGTTTACTAAATGTTTTTTTGTATTTCTACAAATCGTTAAATAAATGAGAATAAAAATATTTTTAGCCGTTTAGAAAATAAAGTCAAATAATATTTTCCAAATATAGGTTATATTTGCATATAGTTTTATCTTATTAGTGCACTTCATTTTGTTCTTGACATTAGATTACTACAAAAATATTCATGGAAAAAACCGTACAGTTTTTTTTCCTAATAAAAATTTATATAGGTATTCACTAACTCTGCATATTAAAATCTACAATTTCTCCAACAAGAAAATGACTTTATTTTAATAACGA
>JABUQX010047139.1:0-2500 GCA_015478945.1 Trachelipus rathkii
TGTGTATCTGTACCTGTAGTGTACTACCAAAGGACTCTAATTGTCTGTCCCAGGACCGAATTGTGCCTGCCTGAGGAAAAGGATCGTTACGCGGAATGTTGAACCGTCACCGAGTTGCGTCGCGATCACAGAATTGCTTGCTTTCATAAAACGCCCGCACGTCGCAAAGCCGCGATGCACTCCCATCCACACTATGTTCGATACTAAAATGGGAATGTCGGCGGAAGAAAACGAGACTGCGAGCATCTGCCTCCCCCGACTCACCCCCCAACAGTGAACCCCCAAAACTGCTCAATTTTTAAATTACCATTATTAGTATTAGGTCGAGTGGTATGGGGTTACTTTGCCCCACTGGTGTGAGAGTGGCCCCATATATTTGGTTGTTTTTTTTTCTTAAAAATTTATTAACATATTAATATTTTAATTATTTTCAATTTTTATTTTTTTGCATAAATAATAATAATAATAATAATAATAATAATAATAATAATAATAATAATAATAATAATAATAATAATAATAATTAATTAATAATAATTTTATTAATAATAATAATAATAATAATAATAATGATTAATAATAATCTTTTTTTCTTTAAAATTTATTAACATATTAATATTTAAATTTTTCTTTCAATTATTATATTTTTAATAATAATAATAATAATAATAATAATAATAATAATAATAATAATAATAATAATAATAATAATAATAATAATAATAATAATAATAATAATAATAATAATAATAATAATAATAATAATACAATAATAATAATAATAATAATAATATAATAATAATAATAATAATAATCATAATCATAATATTAAAAAAAATATGAAAAGAAATTAATATATATATATATATATATATATAAAAGTTATTATATTGTATCTAAATATATATAGAAATTAGTTAAATATACATATATATAAATATATATATATATATATGTTATTATTATTACATATGATATAATAGTATTATTAATAGAAAAATGTTACCTATATAAATATTTTTATATTTGTGGAAGTTTTTTACATTATAATATAAATTTAAAAGACATTTATATATTTATAATATATATATTATATATATATATATATATATATATATATATATATATATATATATATATATATAAACTCAAATAATAATTTTGGTGTTTTCTGCTCCATTGCAATATACTTTAAGCAATATTTTGATACAAAAACCAAACTAAATAAAAATGGTGGAAAAAGGCAAGAAAGTTTCTTCCTTCTAAACCCGAGGGAAGAAGAACCTTGCCTGCTTTCCAGTAAAGAAAAAGGTTCTCCTCTTCCCTTCGGAACGAACCTGATCTTCAATCATCAATCTCGAATCCGGCCAAATTCAAACCCAATCTTGTAGTACTGCGATTCGTCTCCAGCCTTCTTCCCTTGATCCGTTCTCGCTCTCTATGAAGGTTTGTACAACGCCTCGTCTTGTGTTATTGGCCTCAAAACCAAATTCTTTTTTTCTTAAATCACAAACATGCTTTGAAAAACGTAGTAGGTGTGATTACAAATATCCACACACTCATACACACATACACACATACAATACTACACACATATCAACACACACACACACACACAATACATATATAAGGCAGCATATATATATATATATGTTAAGAGAGAGGGTAGTGGTATATATATATATGAATAAGATAGCAGGGGTAGGCAGTATATATATATATATATATATGAGTAAAAGATATATATATATATATATATATAAAGATATATATATATATGCATGCATGTGTGTGTTGAGGGCAAAATTACACAAAACAAACAAACTAGCGAACAAAAGAACTGATAAATAAATAGTAGGAAATAAAAAAAAAACTGAAATTATATACAGACGAAATTTTATATAAAATTTCGAGTCACGATTTTTTTTGGGGGGGAAAAGAAAAGGATGATCCATTTGGAAATCGAAAACACTTTGCTAAGCCCATCCGTCTTCCCTTAAAGCAAATCTCTTCCATTCCTGAAGGCTTCCCAAAATAACTATACTTCTTTTGCTTCTTACATGAAAAAAAAAAAAAATAAAAAAAAAAAAAAAAAAAAAAAAAAAAAAAGTTTGATTTGATAGAGACTCTTGCGTTTTCCTCTTTAGAAACGTAAGGGTATTTATGAACTATCTGGTTGTTGGTAGGGAGGAGGGTTGGTTGACACACCTTTTCCTGTTCTGTGAGTGGTGTGCTTATTCTCGCGTGGCACACAATTTCACTCTCCCGGTGCAGTAGATGTGCAGAACACAATTCCATTGTCTCGGTGCAGTGCAGTGCGGTGCTGTTCCAGGGCAACCTTATAACTAGGTAGTAAATATGAATTGTTTGAATATGCAATCTTTAAATTACTGCACGGTTATAATTTATAGTAGTCTTTTTATAAACACCGAAACTTTTTTTTACTATTATCCGTAAGCTTTCCTTATATGTTCGGATGGACGGAAAACAATTGGTCTAA
>JABUQX010047139.1:17500-22500 GCA_015478945.1 Trachelipus rathkii
TATTATATATATATATACTATATATATATATATATATTATATATATATATACAAATATATATATAAATAGATATATATATATATATGATAGGGTATAGTATAGTAGTATAAATATAGGATATAGAGTAAATAGATAAATAGGTGTTGTAGTAGGTAGAGTAATAAATAGTATATATAGTATAGTGAGTATAGTAGGTATAGGTTATAGTAGGTGAGGTAGAGTATGGTGTTCCAGCGGGGGTACTATATGGGTGTGAAACAGGGGGGTTGAATGCTCCAAGAAGAAGTTGGAAGTGTTTGAGATGAAAGGGAGAGCGGTATGTGGGGTTAGTAAAAAAGAGAGGATTAGGAATAGGGTGGTGAGGAAGATGGTGATTGGGGAATGGTTGGTGAGAGAGCGGGGAAGGAAGGGGGGGGGGAAAGAAAATGGGTTTTTTAAAAGGGGGGATTTTGTGGGGGGTTTTTTGGACATCTGGAGAAGAATAGGGAGAACAGAGTGGTGGTAGAGATGATTTGCGGAGGCGGAGGGGATAGGAAGGAGAGCGAAGGGGAGACAAGAAAGAAGGTGGATGGAGGCGAATAAGAAATGCTGGAGAGAGAGGAGGAGGGTGGAGGAAGCGTTAGGGTGATTTGGCGAGAGATAGGAATGGAATGGAGGAGGGGGTGGGGCGAGATGAAGGAAAAATATTATGAAATTTAGGAAGCTGCATGCAACACTACCCCGCTTAAGCGGAAAAGTGTTTGTAAAATAATAATGATAATAATAATATCAATAATATTATTTTGATGTAAGTATAGGTGATATAATATATATATATATATTATAATATATAATAATATAGAGTATATATATATATAGTATATATATATATATATATAGTATATATATAATATAATATATTAATATATATATATTAGAGGAAATATATATATATATAAGGAGGTATAATATATATTATTATATATATATAATATATATATAGTATATATATATATATATATATATATATAATATTATATTATATATAGATATATATATATATAATATATATATATATTATATATATATAGTATATATAATATATTATATATATATATATATTATATATATATAGTAGATATATATATATATATATATATATATATATATATATATATATAGATATATAATATATATATATAACTAATTATTATTTTATTATTCTATAATAAAAAAGGTTCGGTACTTCTATAGATAACTTTAATTAATAATTTCGGAGTGATCAACCCCCCCTGGGCTGCGGCCTTAAAAATATATATATATATATATATATATATATTATATATAATATATTATATATTATATATAGTATAAGAAGTATATATATATAAATATAATATATATATATAATAGTAATATATATAACTCCCTGATATTTTGCAAGAACATGAAAATAAAGTTATTAAAATGATCAATAATGTTTTATAAAAACTTTATTTGCCTGACCTAACCAATTGTGTCCATCGGGCAGAACGACAGACACGATGTAGTATGTAGATATATATATATATATAGGATATAATATATAGTAAGGCAATACTGGAGTATATATTAAAGTATATTATATATATATATATATTATATCCTCCGGTAGGCCATAAGCTTCGGAGAATACTAAAGTTTTACGCCGAGGCTGAGAGAACCAGAATCGGAGGTTAAGACTGGTTTCAGAGGTGACGTCGACAAAGGCTTGAGTCTATGTCGAAAGACAAGTCTCGCGAGCTATTCTCAAAGGTGACGTTATTATTTGAAATTTCAGAAGACAGCGTTCATTGCTATACAAGCGAAGTTATAAAGAGAGTGACTGTAATAATTCGACAGCTGGAAAGAGAACGAGAGAAAAAGTTGAGAATTGGAGTTAACCAAAATCGAAAGCCTTAGAGAGAGAAGAGAGAGAGAGAGAGAGGAGAGGAGAGAAGAGGAGAGAGAGATGAGAGAAGAGAGAGAGAGAGAGGAGAGAGAGAGATTGAGAGAGAGAGAGAGATATCAAGGAGACACAGTGTGTGTGTGTGTGTGTGTGGTCGTGTTGTGTATTGGTGTTTGTGGAACCACCCAGATTAATGTAATGCAGACTCCATACAATGGCGAGCAACCCCATACAGAAGTCAAGTAACTGCGGATGTTGAGAAGTTCGAAGACACATCAGAAACACCCCTTAACTTTGAAGCTTGTTTTGAAGAAAAGTTAATGTGATCCTAATAATTTAGGTAACGAGAAAAGGATTACGCCAAGAATCTGCAGAGAGCATCGAGAAGTATAGTTTGAGCTTTGTATTCGAGAAGATATTGTAGTGTATGGAATATTATGTGCGGTAGATAGATCAAAAATTGTGTTTCAGGATGAATCTAACACTATTTTTCCTTTATTCCTAGTTGGAGAAATGAGAAAAGAGTCAGGAGGATCAGAGCTCTAAGACGACCATGCCTGACATGCATTGCTGGTTGAGATGGTCGATCTCCCAAGATAAGAAGTAGTGAGATGAGATGAGAAAGTGAGTAGATAGATGAGTCAGGTAGTGAAGTAGTATATATACTAGTATATATATATATATATATAGTGAAGATGAGTGATAGTAGGGTGAGGGTATAAATAGATATATATATATATATATATATATAATAGGTATAGTATGTGGTGTGATATGATATATGATATATGATATATATATATATATGGTAAGAGTGTCTAAAGATATATATATAGTATATATATTATATATATATATAATATATTATATAATATATATATTATATATATACCAGTATATAATATATATAATATATATATAATATATATATATATATATATTATATAATATATATAGATAGAGTTGAGGTAAATAATATATACAATATATATATATATTAGTTGCTATGGACTTGGTTTCCTACTTCATTACTATATATTGGAGGATATGGGGATAGGTAGTGGTATATATAAGAGGTAGTAGTAGGTAATAAGGTAGGGTAATAGTAAGAATATTGGAATATATATATATATATTATATATTATAATATATATATATAATATATAGTTGCTATGGGACTTGTTCCTACTTCATTACTATTATATATATATATATTATATATATTATATATATATAAGATATATATATATATATAGAGAAAATAAGTAGTAGGTAGGTATGGTAGGTGTATAGGTATATATGATGGGCGTCGCATCTGTCCAATGAGTAGATAACATGAACGGAAAATAGAATAGTTGAATAGTTAAGCAGAAGAGCATGACGTAAGTCGAAAGGAGAATTGGCTTAGTCAAAACTAATAATAATTATATATATATATAATATATATTATACTATTCTATATAGTAATTATATATAGTAGAGATGGGGAAGTAGTAGTATGTGTGTGGGTGTGTGCGTGTGTGTTGTGTGTGTGCCGGCGCGCGTGTAGTGGCATACATTCGTTCGGGTAGTACGCCTGTGTGTGTGTGTGTCTAGGTGTAGCGTGTAGGTTGTAGGAGTGTGAGGTGTGTAGGTGTGTATTGTGTGTGTGTGGTGTGAGTGTGTGTGTGTGTGAGGTTTGCATGTGATTTTACTTTTTTTATATCTACATACATGGCGATAAATCAAACTATTGCTTTCATGTTCATTTCCTAATTGGATATTGCAATTAGATTTTAGTAAATAGTATATAGTTGCTCAAATGCACAAAATGGTGCTAAATAAATCTCGTTCCTGTGCCGGAAGTCAAGCAATAAACCGTTTAATTTTAGCTCAGAATCCTTAGACAAAGTTGTTTGAAGGCTTATTGATGGCTAGGTATTTGAACATATCAGTTACCTATTGGTAGTTATATAGAATATTTGGTTTTAATATTTCAATTTTTGAGACTTTTGTTAATTTTAATAGTTATTCTAGAAGTACGTAGTAAAATATGCAAATTTAAAGATTAAATAAATTTATATATATACTATATATATGAAGTGAGGTAGGGATATATATATATATATAAATAGGTAGGAGGTAGTAGGGTGAGGTATATATATTATATAGATAATTATAGTATATATATACTATATATAGGTAGGGGTAGGGTAGGTAATAGTGATGAGGGGGTAGTATGATGAGGTGATGTAGTGAGTGGTATATATTATATATATATGATGGCGCAGTCAGCACCGTCACGAGGCATAAAGGGCTGATACAAGGAGGCGGGGGGAGCCTCTATAGGTGAGGCTGGACGTATGAGTGTCGACGTGAAGGGGTGCAACCAAGCCCTTACGACTCACGATCTGTCATGCATTGCTACCATATATGAATGTTAATGGTAATGTTTAACATAAATACACAAACACAGAGTTTGTTCATAGCAGTCGAGAAGATGTTCGCTAAATTGAGTGTGTGAGTTGTAAAATGCGAGTGGGGCTGAGCAGCCACGGAACTGTTCGCTGCTGAAGAGAGTCGCGTTGTGGTGTGGGGGCGTGTGCGGTGTTAGAACGAGGGTGGAGTAGCATTTTTTAATGCGTTTGATGCGTAAGTGGGTTAGCGTGTGTAGAATCGAGTCATTACAATATGGTAATTATACCGTATAAAAATAACACATTCCTTTAGGAGTTACTCACATTTTAAGCGTGGGTGGGGAGGGTACCGAGTCCCTCGAGTAGTTAGCTGGTGTAGACCTGGTTTATGTATGTGTGTGTGGGGGTTGGTATGTGCTTAAAACGCATTTTAAAAACAGCATTGGTGAGTATTTGAGTGTGTAGAACAGAAGGAGAGAGAAAAGAAGTTGGATGTGTGTGGACCGCGATATATAATTAGTTGGGGTAGTAGTAAACAGTAAAGCGTTACGATTAGATGACGTGATTATGAGAGAGTGAATAGTAATAACAAAAAACAATACTAAGAAAAACCTGGGAATAGTACTTGAAAATATAGTAATAATATCAATAATTAATATCATTAATGATTAACAGCAAAATTATTGCTTGTTAATAT
>JABUQX010047139.1:27500-32500 GCA_015478945.1 Trachelipus rathkii
AGCAAGCTAAATTTTTTTGGTATATATATATATTATATATATATATATATATATATAGGGAGTAAGATATAGATAGGTAGTAAGTAGAGGGATAAAAAAAAATATATATATATATATATATATATATATATATATATATATATATATCAAGATTTTAACACTTATCCACAATGAAAATGAAATAGAAATTGTCAAGTACTTTCGTGTAATTTAGCACTAATATAACATATTCTGCTTTGAGAATATATTAAAATACACGAAAGTATTTGGCAAATTTAACTTCATTTTCCTTGTGGATAAAATTTGAATATATATATATATATATATTATATATATGATATTATATTATATATATATGATATAATATATAATATATATATATATATACTATGATAGAATAAGGTATAATATATATAATGATACTTTTTACTGTTATCCATTTAGGGGGGGGAGGACAGTAATATTTATTGTTTAGTTGTACAAACTAGATATTTATTAAATATTTTGAAAAGCTAAATAGCGAGATGTTTTTTTATGATATTTATATATATATATATATATATATATATATATATATATATGGTGGGAGAGAGGAGTATATATAGATATATAATTTCTTATATTAAACATATATATATATATTATATATATAGGAGGGTGAGTGGATGAGGGAGAAGTAGGTGAGCGGGTATAGGTAGGGGAAAGTAGGAGGGAGGGTAGTAGAAATATATTATAAATATAGTATATTATATATATATATTATATATATATATATATATATATATATATATATATATATATTTTATTATATATATATATATATACATATATATATACACCTCCGGCGGGAGTTGCGATCCTCCGATCGGTACCCAACATTCGCGTATCGGCCCAAAATTATCCATATATATATAATATATATATATATATATATATATATATATAATTATATATATTTTATATATATATATATACTATTTAATATCTCTATATATATTATATAATATATATATATATATATATATATATATATATATATATATATATTCCACCTTTTTAAACTTTGGGAGCATAAAACCGGTGTACGCGCCCCAACTCCTTCTATTAGCCTGTGATATATAATCTAATTCAGGTCCCAGAACATTTATCTGCTCAAATTGCAATAGATCTTACACTCGGGGGTAAACCTCAGTACTTTGTAACAAATGCAGTCTCTGGTTTCATATATGATGTACTAATCTACAAACCCCAGCATGACCCTGTCAATCATTCGGAGACTGATACACAGAAATCCAAATTCCCACCCACATAACTCTATTAACATTTTTCATTTAAATATAAACAGTATAAAGAATAAACATAAAGAACTTCTTCACACATTAAATAAGTTTAAAATATGCATTCCACTAATTCAGGAATCCAAGCACCTACCTCTCAGGTTTTGTCAATTTGACAACCCTAAGATTAGACATAGATCCACTAAAGCATAGTCTAGTAATACTCATCCACAAGGACATCCAATTCCGCAACACCACAAGCCACAAACACACAACAAACTATGAATAACGACCAAATCTCTACGTTCCAATCACTAGAAGTTAAAACCAATAAAAAAAACATACAATCTAATTAATGTCTATATCCCTCACCCCACCTCTGAACTCGGCCCTCAGAACTACGTTCCTGACCTATCATCCCTAACTCAATATAACAATCTGATTCTGGCCGGGGATTTCAATGCCCATCACCCTGCCTGGCTCAACACAAAAATATTCTCTAAGAGGAAATATTCTCATAAACAACTTACACACATTCAGCATCCTCAACAACAGAAACCAACCCACACGACAACCCTTCCAACATAATCAGAACCCCACGTCCCCTGACATCTCTTTTTGTTCCCCCCAAATTCAGCTCGCCGCAACATGGCAAACCTTTCATGCTCTATCCTCTGATCACATTCCAATACTGATCACAATTCATCATAAACACCCCACACACACATCCTTTAAAAAAGACTTACACTAACTATAAGAAAGCAAACTGGCAAGCTTACACTGATTTAATAGAACAAGAACTACATTCTTTCCAAACCACAAACTTTACATCTCTCGACAAAGCAATACAACACTTCAATAAAACCATTCTAAAGGCATCCAAAAAATACATCCCCCCAAGGCTACTGCAAACATTTCAATCCCAATTTCTCTCCAGAAATAGATACCTTAATAAAACAAAGAAATTCCTCCGGAGATAGGGTGTAGTATGGGTGAGGTATATATATATAGTGTAGTAGTAGGAGGGGGGTATAATATATATATATATATATAGTATATATATATATATATATATATCCTCAAGGATATATATATATATATAATATATATATATATATATATATTTATATTATATATATATATATTATATATATATATATTATATATATATATATATATATATATATGTATATATAATATATATGGGTGGATATATATTATATATATATATATATATATATATATATATATATATATATATATATATATACTATATATATATAATATAGGTTAGATTATATATATATATATATATATTTATTTGATGTATATTGTATATTTATTTATATATTTATTTACAGTGGAGGGGTAGGTGAAAGTAGGTAACGTGTGGTTGTAGTAGTTGGATGAGTAGTTACGTGAGATGCAGGCGAGAGGGTAGAAGGATAGGATTCGGATAAGTGAAGAGTTGCGGGGACAAAGTGTTGGTGGAGATAAAGAGTACATTGATGTGTGGTATTGTAGTAGGTGTTATTTAGACTTAGCACCTGGGCTTAAAGCAGTGAATTAGCAATTAGCAATTAGCAATTGCATTTATATTTGCAATTTAATGTATAGTAAATAAGAGTGTGATTTAAAAGCTTAAACCTTATTTGACAAGTACTCGATTAAGTTCAACATTAAACTAATTGAACTGTGTTATTCCAATAATCTTTATATACAAATAAATCTTCAGTATTTCTTAACAGGAGGAATCTTGTTTTATGGGGTGAGGGAAAAATAACGAATTTAATGGCTTTTGGACAGCACGCGGCATGTTGTATAAATGATGTGAGGATTACGAATATTATAATCAATGTATCTTATAAAAACAGAACACATGCAGTTTTAAAAACAAAATGAAATCTCTCTTACCCTTGCCAGAACAGGAACCCATTCTTAAAAACACAATAAAAAGTAATTACTGTCTATTGAAGTACCATATATATATATATATATTAGGGAGGAGAGGAGGTAGAAGGGGTGGGGGTGGATATAGAGAGGAGGAAAGTTAGGTATATATATATATATAATATATATATATATATAATATATATATGGACATTTATAAGTGCGTTGACTCCTGTTAATATTAGGTTCGGTTAATTAGGTAGGAGTGTGGTGGTTAGGTGTAAGTGAGGTAGTAGATATAGGTGTAGGTTAGAGAGGGGAGTGGGTACCCGAAGAGAGAGTAAGTAGTTTCCCGTAAGAGATATAAGAATAACGAGACAAAGATGCGCCCTGAGCAAACACGTGGGATAAATAGGCGCGTATATATATATATATATATATATATATAGAAGGAAGGGTATATATATATATATATATTATATATATAGAGAAAAATGATTAATATATAAATACATAAATACATGCGTATAGTAATAGTTAAAGCAAATCACACACAGTAGCAAAATGCTTAAAGAAAGAATCATATAATAGGAGTAAAGAATTAATGCTTCTCTGGGATGAACCAACGGTGTGTGCGAGAGAGGACAATATACGGAGCACGATGTGAGCGATCCTGCATATATATATTTATATATATATATATATATATATATATAGATAAGTATATAATAGAGTAAGAGAAAAGTATAAAAGAATAATAAAAAATATAGTAATATTTATATATCTATATATATATATATATATATATATATATATATAATATATATATTAGTTATAATATATATATATAGGTATATATATATATATATATTATATATATATATGATGATAGTGAGTAGGTAGGAGGTGAGGGGTGAGGTATATATATATATTTAAAGAAGAAAAATATGGGAAGATAATATAACTTGGTACGGATACTTAAAAAGTACGATTTATTAAAAACTACCTCTTTTTTTGTTAAATGTAAATGTTTATCCGTGTATCAAACTGGCGTGAAGATTTAGTGTGTTAGGTGAGGTCATTTTAATAACTATATGAAAAAAAAACAAAAACAAAAACCAATTTAATGGATCCATGTAATTAATAAAAGGACTCGCAGGATGGTAGAGAAGTGTGGGGAGTAGAAGGAGAAGTGAACAATTATTAGCAATGTTGAGATAAGTTTAAAATCTGGAGGAGACGGAGAGGAAGGACAGGGGGGGTTTGAGAGAGGTATAAGTGGAGTATCGGCGCGAAGCCGGTGTTCGGCGTAAAGTGTGTTTGAACTAGACTTTGTATGGTCATGGAGTAGCGGATGCTTAACGGGTAAACGTCGAAGTACGTTGTTCTCAGGTCGCAACATGCGGTGGGTTTCGACCTTAGAGGAGGCAAGTTTTCTATATCTTCCAGTTCTTTCATATATATAATATATATATATATATATATATAATATAATATTAATATATATAGTAGTAGGATGGTATTATATATATATATAGTATGTATATATATATATATATATATATATATATATATATATATATATATATACATTTACATTCATGCATTACAATGCTGTCGTATATCTTACTAATATATCAATTTGGAGTATGAAAATAAAAATCTGCATCACACCCTGATATTTAAGTTTCCTTACTTTTAATATTCATAGAACGCTAAAATAAGCACCACTAATAATAATAATAATAATAATAATAATAATAATAATAATAATAATAATAATAATAATAATAATAATAATAATAATAATAATAATAATAATAATAATAATAA
>JABUQX010047139.1:37500-45673 GCA_015478945.1 Trachelipus rathkii
TATATATATATATATATATATATATATATATTTTTATATATATATATAAATATATTTATATATATGTATTATATAAAGTATATATATATATATATATATATATATATATTATATATATATATAATATTATATTATATATATATTTATATCGTATATAAATATATATATATATATATATATATATATATAGTTGAGCAGCAGTTGGGAAGAGTAGTTATATATATATATATATATATATATATATATATTATATATATATATATATATATAGATATATAGTATATATATATATATATATATATATAATTTTAAATATATATATATATATATATATATATAGAATAGGTAGTATATATATATATATATATATATATAGTAGATATATACATATATATATATATATATATATATATAATATATATATAAACTATGCTAAGTGCTTGTGTAAATTGCAATTGCAACAAAAGATTTTATAAAGGTTTCACTTGTAATTTCACAAATTACTCAATTGCATTTCTTGTTCAAAGATCCAAATTACCAATTTCATTTAATTTCTTTGAATTTAATTTCAAGGGATCAAATTTCCACAAACAAATTCTTGGAAATTCTAAATTGATTTTGAGGAAGACAAATTTTTAGACAATTTTCAATCAATTAATCTGATGATTGAAATGACTTTAATGTGACCTGTAAATTGATTTCATTGTTACTTTGGTTAATATATATATATATATATATAAGAAGAGTTATATATATATATATATATATATATATATATATATATATATATATATATATATATATATATATATATATATATATATATATTTATATATATATAATATATATATATATATATATATATATATATATATATATATAAAGATATATATATATATATATATATATATATATATATATATATATATATATATATATATATCTTTCTTTCTTTATCTACCTTTTTTCCCAAGATTGGGAGTAAGGTGCGCTACAAGCATAGAAAAGCAGTAGTAGAACATGACAAATGTCGAAAAGCCCAGCCTTCGTACCACAATTGGGGTAGTGTTAGAACTTCTGTCAACAATATCCACCCTAGAGCTGGACCTGAGGACCACACTATGGTAGGAGTCGTCATGGAGGGTTCATATTCCCTGGCCCGTGCTGCCAACCGCCTCCCGCAACACCCGCCATCCTCCTCCTACGGCACCCCGGCTTCTGCAAACTCACATTCCTGCAAACACTATCGACACTCAATCCACTTTTCCTTTCTGCAGGGTCTCCCGCATCCGCCGTTTGTCTTCCTGGGTCACTCACCACTATACATCCACTAAACCAACCGACTATCATTCATTCATCCCTCTCTGCCATGACCAACTATCTCAATATACTTTCATTATTCTCAAGTACCCCCTTTCTTCACACCACACAACTCTCTAACATGTTCATTCCTCATTTTATCAATTCTTTCACACCTAACGCGCCCCTAAGATTGTCCATATGAACAGATACACATTGAACTTTTAGATCTATACTTCTTATTCCAGACCATGTCTCTGCTACTATCAACAACAGGTAATAACATACTTCCTATGGAACTAGCGTGTCCAGACTTAGTCCTCTTTCTTACACATTTCCTAACCATTTAATCTTTCTCGCACTGCAGCTTGGCTTCCCTGCTCATCATTCACAACTTCCTACTACACTCTGCAGCACTCCTGTTCCTTCTCATCCAACACACCCACCCCAAATATTCTAAACCCAGACACTTGATGGGCCAGTTAAAAGTTACATCCGTGAAGTGTTCTAAGGTCGCCTGCTGGAGAGTAAAAATCTTTGTGACTCATTCATTTAAAAATGAATGAGTTATATATGGGGGCCAGGCCTTTGAGTACTCAGCAGGAATGAGAAAACCAAGTGAAACTACGCTTCATGAATCGGTAATTTCTTTTTAATGAACATCAATTAAATTAAGGTTTGTTTTGCAGCTTCTAGACTTACTGTCGTCGCTAGTTAACAATAACCGGATGCTCTAACCACTAGGAAGCCACGTATATCATATAATATATATATATATATATAGAGAGGTATATAGAAATTTAAATTTCTTTATATATATATATATATATATATAGTAGTAGTATATATATATATATAATATTATTATATGATATATATATATATATATATATATATATATATATATATATATATATAAATATATATATATATCTTATATATATATATATATATATATATAAAGTTACATATATATATATATATATACAGTTATGAGTATATATATATATATATATATATATATATATATATTTAGAGTGAGAGAGAGAGAAAGAGAGAGAGGTTTTCTATAAATTTAGATATTGTTTGGATTTCCACTTTGGACATTGTTTTCTGATTGCTATAAAACTAAAATAAAAAACTATGTATTATACCATATACTATAAAGCAAAATGAAAACAATACTATATATTACATAATATTATATACTATACTATGTACTATAAAAACAAATGATTTTAGTTTTCTAAGATTCTCTTTTTCAAGCTTGTCATGTCAAAGAAATAAATATAATTTGTGAAATCATTATTTTCAAAGCTTAAATGTTTTATTTTTTTTCCTTTGATTTATGTTTTTTTTTTCCTTTGGTTTATATTTTTTTCCCCTTTGTTTATAATTCGATTGTAAAAAAAGTACCTTGGAGAAATATCGCAATTAAGCTTATCGAGCTTTTAATTATAGTGAAATTGATCTTAAAAATAGGTATTTTAATTTCCTGTTTCCAGTTGATATGACAGATAGATAAATTGCTATGAAAGTTAAAGTATTATAGTGCTTATCTTGACCCTCGAACCGTAGAATAATATATATATAAGAGAAGAAGAAAGAGGTATATATATATATATATATATATACAGCAGCAGCATAGATAGATATATATAGCAGTATATATATATATATATATATATATATATATAGTATATATATATATATATATATATATATATATATATATATATATATATATATTTATATAAAGATATATATATATATATATATATATATATATATATATATATATATATATATATATAATATACACTCTCTCTCTCCACCTCTCTCTCTCTTATGTATATATATATATATATATATATATATATACATGTTATATATATATATATATATATATATATATATATATATATATACTCTCTCTCTCTATATATATATATATACATATATTATTATTATTATATATTATATATATTATTATATATATATATATATATTATTATTATATATATATATATATATATATATATATATATATATATATATAGTCCACAGGTTTCGGGTCACTTTCAAGAAATTTGGATGAAGTCTTCAATCGGGCGGGCGCGGAAGAAGACCCCAAGGAAGGATGGAACCTAATTTCAGCGCAGATTCAAAGACCCGAGGTACTCAATCCATGTGAATTACGGTCGTCAGGGACTGCACCACCTGGCTGGGGAAACATTGTTTCCTACCTTCATTATATTAAATGGAACACCCTTTTAGCCTGCAAAAGCTATTCCGAAAATCATTGGCATTCCGACAGAAAGATGCCTCGTGCTCGCTCAGGGCCCAACACTCAACCAACCTGAAGAGAACGATGCTTTACTCAAGATCTATATTTCATAGTCGTCCTTCGATTTACCTAAAATACCAAAACCATGTATACCTAACCTCTTTAAAATAATCATTCATTCATACTTCCCCATTTGTAACAAACCCATCACAAAAAAAACAACATATATAAATAATAGATGGATCCATAAAAACAAAATGTTCCCCTTTTACGACTACCTTTGCTTCAGTATGTAACCCCCCCCAACTACCTCCTCCCAACCTCCTAACAATCTTAAACACACAAAAGCACCAAGCAACTCTTCTTAAATTAAACATAAAATGGAAGCTTGAACAACAAACAACCGAAATTTAGCCATCTCTATAAACATAGCATTGACATAGCTCTAATACAAGAAGCTCACACACCACAAAATACCAAAAAAAAAAACTTTTTATGGTATGATCCATTTACTCTGTGGATCACTTAGCCAGGAAACCATACCCTTATTAGACTAATCAAAACAACTCCTATCCTACTCATAACACCACAGCCGAAACCATCAACTTAAGTCTAAATGATCCAATCCTTAACATCCAATCATTTACTATCCTCATGAAAAATATCTCCCACAACATATTAAACATATACATCCCCCATCTAACATCTCCACAATATTGACCGAACAATTACAAACCCAACTTAAACTCTAACACAATAAACACCCACAGCCTCGTACAGAGAATATTCTTCAGATAAATCGAGAAATTCACATTTCTAAGGAACTTTTTTGATTCCTTAAATATATTAAACTGCAGCGAACTTCCTCACCTGAATTCCTCCAGAAACAAACAAACCAACCCAAGACATCTCCTGACATCACTTTCTCCTCTCCATCTTTCTTTACCAACATTATATGGAATATAGAAATTGATCTCCCGTCAGACCACGTCCCAATAATAATCACATATACAACAACAAAAATACTCAACCCCAAAATAACCACAACTTTTACAAACTACAAAAAGGCAAACTGGCTGAAATTCACCCAATTCACCTGAATCACACTCACTAAAAATAACAATAATATTTATAACTCTTAGATAAAGCCAAAGATATCTCTACCAGTAGTTCAAAAGCTTCCAACTCTTACATATATACCAAAATAAAGAAAATACTGCAAACTTTATTATAACAATCATCTATCACTGGATAAAACAAAAAGAAATATTCGACAACAAAAAACTTATACTCCAGATCTGATCACGCAAATTAACTCCTTAAGCAGACAAATCTCCAAACTTATCTCCGCCCCAAAAAAAACAACAAAAAAAACAGAAAAATTCAAAAAAACACCTAATTGACAATATGGGAAAGCTTGAAGAAAAAAAGAACTCCTGACAAGTAATAACGTCCCCATAACTCTTGCCAAAACAACTCTCCACCCATAAACGAGTTTTCTTTAAGAGAACAAATTAATTCTCTTGCCACCAAATATCACTACAACCTTGCACAACACTATTCCAATATTTCCAACATACCTACCCACTGCAAAATAATGGAAAATAATACAACTCAAAACGTAATCAACTCCTTAAACCCCCCAAATATAAATATAATAATATAATTTCACAAGAATATAATCACATTTAAGCCTAAAACTTTAAAAAGTCTCTCCAGCTGGACCCAGATTAACACTTAATTGCATAAATACTTAGAATTCCATCAATATCATATCTACTAACATCTTCAACAACCCAGTTTTTCAGAGATCATAATGAAAAAGCAACATTATCCCCAATTTTAAATGGTATCCCAAATCACAGAATCATCTGACCATATCCTTTTTGTAAAACTAACTGAGAAGATCATGTCATCCGGTAATCATCCAACTCTAATTTCACTCCTCAAACCATCAACGTATGCACTAATACTAACAAGACTACGTATCAAACGGGTTAAACAGAAACACAAGTCCTGCACACAGAAATACTACTCCTTGAGTATTAAGAAATTAGTAAAGTCTTCGACACAGTACCTAGATACATACTATTCAAAAGTTCTAAATTCATCATTCTATAACAATACAAAATGGCTATTATATATATCAGCACAGCTCAGGTATCCAGAAAACACTAAATTCTTAAAAAGACTAAACTGTAAAAACTAAGAAATGAGCCCCTGGACTCCACATTCTGGTTAACTTTTCTTACAACTGTTATCCCTACCCTCCCATAACTCCAATTCAAAACTAATAACCCACGCAGATGACACAACCATAACACCCCTCAACTCCACTGCCATAAATCTCTTCTAGATTCATGGTCTAAACCATCTAGAAAAACTTGGCTATCTTCAATAGAGCTGCCCGGCTCCCTGCCGAGAAATCATCTAAGGCAGATCACTACAGCAGACACACCACCATCCAATCTACCCGTGACGCCAACAATTATCATCTCTCTTCTAAATAAACACCCAAAATAACTGAAATAACTCTTCGACACCACTTCACTTTTACACCTCTCACATACCCAAACATCTTAAGTACAGCAAACAAAAATTAATGTCCAGTGTAATTTATTATCTCAATGAGAAGCCAGCAACAAAAACAATCACTGTCAACTACACTAAAAACAATTCTCAAGAACTACACACCTGGCTGGCGGACTTGGGTCATCTGCACATCCTCTAACTTCAACTACTGGAATAGAATTAAATGTTAGAAGAAAGAATACAAACAATTGAAGAAGTTTGCTCTAAAAGTGACTCATAACCAAAACTTGCATGGGAAAGTTCAAATATTCTCCTATTCAGAGACTCCATTCTCGGGATATGAAGGAACAACACAATTTTACAAAACTGTTCAGACCCTATATATCACCTGTGCCATAACTACCTTAAGCAAGAAATCATTCACATTAATAATACACACACACACAACACACAATAAACATTATTAATAATAATAATAATAATAATAATAATAATAATATATAATAATAATAATAATAATATCAATAATAATAATAATAATAATACACACACATAATACAATAAGGTAATAATAATAATAATGAATAACAGAATAATAATAATAATAATAATAATAATAATAATAATAATTAATAATACTATAATAATAATAATAATAATAATAATCACACACACACACACACACACACACACACAGTTAATAATAATATTAAATAATAATATTAAATAATAATAATACATAATAATAATAATAATAATAATCGCTAGATTTTATAGAAGATGAATCGCTGAGAACTATCCCCCCTCCCCAAAATACATCTCTTCCTCAAAAAATACACACACACACTTAAACATATCAACAAACTACAACTAATCACACAGATAAATTTCCTCCCATCCTAAAATATTCTAATCTACAAACATGTTAATCTACTGAGAGATATGCAACCCCTCACTTAGATTAACATCTGGGCATCACCCAACAGAACAAATGATAGATTTTGACCTCTGGGCGACATTCTCCCCACTCTGTAGCAGATGTTCAATAGAAACTAAACTGCCTGAACACTTCCTGCTGAGCTGTGCCAGTACTTCTCCCCCTCACTCATCGCCTCCCTGCAGAATACTCATGAAATTCTGAGAGACCTCTGTCAAGCCCCAGTGGAGGTTGCCAGGTTTCTGAAATATGATCCCCAAATAAAGGAGTCCATGTATTGAGTATGATATATATATATATATATATATATATAGTAGAGTAGTAAAGATATATTATATATATATATATATATATATATATATATATGGAGATATATATATAGTGTATATATATAGCAGGTATGAGAGTATAGTAGGTTAAGGCTAAGGTATATATAGTGTGTGTGTGTGTGTGTGTAAAAGTGAATTTGACACAACTATCATTAAATTATAAAGATTTTGTCTCTATCTTCTCGTAAGAATTCTTAATAAATATCTCTTAGAATCCTCCTCCTCTCTCTCTCTCTCTCTCCTCTCTCTCTCTCTTCTCTCTCTCCTCTCTCAGCTCCCAAAACTGTTTCTGACACATCACTACACGCACAAATTTCAGGTTGAAATAATACCTCTGTCTGTGGCATCGAATACTGACATCTCTGAGCACCTGACGGCACGAGATACCGTGCACAAAATTGATATGTTGTGGATTACAAGCTACGCCACAGTGGTAAGCAATGCCGGCGTGGAAAGTCGGAGGGGAGCATCGAGGCAAGTTGATCGTTAATTATTCGTAACACTTAAAAGCACGAAAGCTATCGCAAGTGAATTTTAGGTCATACTGTTATCTATATCAAAACTTTTAATTGCCTAAAGAAAAATAATTACTTATATGTTAAGCAGTTAAGAAGTGGTATAAGTGAGAAAGATAGTAGAAGATATATATAAATATAACATATATATATATATATATATATATATATATATATATATATATATAAAGAAGTAATTGAAAAACGCAGCGAAAGCGTTTCTCACGATAAATGAAACGAAAGAACACCACTTGAACTGAACGGAACATAAATA
>JABUQX010047140.1:2500-7500 GCA_015478945.1 Trachelipus rathkii
GTCCTTCCACAGCTACAAAGCCAAGAAATTCTTCTTTAAGTTTGTATGTTACTTGATCAACATATCTAAGACATAGTGTCATTTGCTCAGTTTTGGAAATATCAGTAGTTTCATCAGCCAGAACAGTAAAACATTTTGCACTATTAACACTGTGAACAATTTTTCTTTTTATAATATCCCCACAAAGCTTAATTAGTTCATTCTGGATGCGAGGACTAGTGTATTGTGCAACTTGAGAAATGTTAGCCAAGTGATCGCTCAGAACGTGATCTCCAGCATCTACACGAAATCTTAATAAAGCCCGAAAATTACCATCAGATATATTATCATTTCCTAAAACTTCCCCTGATTCAGCTTTTCCCCTTAGAGCTAATCCTTGTCTTCCACAGAAAATAATAGATTTAACAATAGATTTTAATTTCAAGCGATTTCTCTCTGCTTGGCACCTTCGATTAATATTTATCTGCTTGGCAATATCAAGAGATGTTCCACTAGCAACCTTTAAGAAATTTTCAGCAAACACTACACAATTTTTATGGTATTCAGTTTTTTGATGATGAATAAATTTGTCAATTGCTTTTTTATAATTTCTGAAACTCTCAGAAACCAGTGCCCTAATATTCTGATGTCCTCCTTTTCCCACAAACTCTTTGCTAAAGAGTACACACACTTTGCACAAAGCTCCTTCTGCATATTCCGAATAGGCCAACCATGGAAATGTTTGCAACCACTTCATTTGAAAACTTAGATTTCTTTTTCCTGTTTTAGGAAAATTGTAAGTGGGGGATGGGCTCCATGCTGATTTTAATAGTTTTTCCCTAATCGTATTGTCAATATTTTTATTTACGTATAAGCCAATGTCTACATCACAAAAGCTATCTATATCACCCTTGTCAGTTGAGTCTTTTATAATTTGCATGAAAGGAACATTTTCCGAAATAATAGGCTTTGAAGGTTTAGAAGTATTTGGGGTTTGGTCACAATCACTAATTTTATTACTGGATTCATTTTCCGAACCATTACACATTTTTTTTAGAAAAATAATCAAGAATGTTTTTATTACGTTTCATGATTAGCCTAACATATAAGACAATTTTGAAAACACAACGCACTCACACGGAAAATACCTAGTAACTGAAATTCATATTTCTGAAATTAATAATTTTTAAGAAAGCCTAACGCATGACAACAGTCTTTCAAAGTTTTACATTAAAAAGAAAAACTTTTCAAAACAAGAATTATTTTATTTAAAGAAGACCCCAAAAATGGGAATATTAATTAACAATGTTAGTGTTTACTTCCAGAAAAGTATTAACAGGCAATTTACTGTACGATAACATTGAATTTACCAGTGGCAACAAAATATAGAGATTACATATATTATACTGTATATAATGAAATTAATAACTGCAAAATTATAATATTAATGGTGTGAAGCATCAAAATATCACAAATTAGTTCTTTTGAGACACAGTTGCTTTATTTTCGATATCAATTGATTAGTTATATGAAGAATGAATATCTTTTGGAGAACTCTGGGAACGAGTTTTGAGATCAAATGGATGATGATGCTAGGTCCATTGAATAAATCAAGGACTAGCATCAGAAACCATTGCGCCGAGAAATAAATTTCTGGATTGTTCTAAGATCGTGTTTCGAGGCCAGAAGGAGGAAGATGCTGGTCTAACTAACAGGGCGAAAGCGCTATCTGGGAGATGGTAGATAGATATAGATAGATACTGTATGTATATATATCAGAGGTGGGCACTTCCGCTCTTTAGTCCGCTAGTCCGCTAGTCCGCTCCGAGCGGACTACCAGAATAGGTGCGGACTAGCGGAGGTGCGGAGTCGTCAGGAAATTAGCGGACTTGCACGTGCGGATCAAAAAAAGTTTCCGCTCTTTTGTTCCGCACCTTTTAAAAAAATGAAAATATTGTTTACTTATAAGAATTCTTATGGTTATAATAATGAATATAATTTTTATTTTAAGTTTTACCTATTTTTTTAGTTTAGACATTGTTTTTTAATAATTAAACTTCCAAAATAATCTCAACCTCCTTTAAGGTACCATATATAATACATAACATTTAAATTGATTTTATAGACTGAATGACTATTACCCTCATCTATAGCTTTAATTAATTTGTTTTTACAATAATAACTAGGCATATATAAATCATTCTGTGTAAACCAAATATATATATATATATATATATATATATAATATATATATATATATATATTATATATATTTAATATATATATATTATATATTAATATATATTATATATATATATATATATATATATATATATATACTATATATATTATTTATATTATATATATATATATATATTTATCTAATATTTTCTTAAAACCAATCTATATATAATATATCATATATATATCTATATATATATATATTATATATTATATATATATCTATATATATATATATTATATATTATATCTATTATCTTATATATATATATATATATAATATTATATATTTTGGGATTTTACACAGACAGATTTAACATATATATACTATAAAATATTATTATAATATATATATATATGATATATATATATATATATATTATATATATATATATTATATATTTATATATCTTATATATATTTAGCTACCTAGCTGATACGAGGGCATTAGCATGACTCAGCAGGATGAGGCTCTCAATGGATTCTACTAAGTTTTGACGGAAATGGCTTTTTATGGGTGGACCGGGTGGTCAAATATTTCAGAAGGAGGCAGAATGAATTTAGGTGTGGCCTTAAATTAGCATGGATGATGGAGCGAACTAACACCAGACTTCCTTCTCCAATGACATCTTTCCCTTTCAGCATAGCAGATATTTGTTGAACTTGTTCATAATATATAATACACCCCCTAGTTCGGCGGCTGTAGAGCGAATATTTAGTACTTGTGGGGATATTTTGACTGCTTTTAATTTTGAGCACATAATCTTTTTGAAAGGTAATATGGATCTTCTTGTCTTTGAAGAGACATTGAGGAGGAGTGGGAAAATCTTGAGATTTTGTAAATATTCTTTAAATTTTTCATATATTATAAATAAATTTTTTGTAAGGATATATACTTTTTAGTATTTAATATTAAAATCTTTTGTGAAGTCGCCCATTATTAGCGGGAGACGTGCGGACGTGCGGATTGCGATAGCGGAGTTTTGATGGTCTGAATAAGTGTGGAGGAGCGCTAGCGGACTAGTTTTCTCGAGGTGGCGGGGTGCGCTAGCGGACTAACCCTAAATGAGCGGGGATGCCCACTCTGTTATATATTATATATAATTATAAATATATATATATATATATATTATTAATAAATATATATTATATTATCTTTATATATATATTATATTCTTATTATTATTTATATATATTATTATATTATTATATATATATATAGTATATGGCTCTCAATCACTTGGAAAGGTGTTTCTATTAAAACAAATACTGAAAGGTACGATCAAGTTAATATATATTTATATGATATATATATATATATATATTTTATCCTTTATATATAACTTATATATATATAATATAATTATATATTATATATATCTATATATTTATTATATATATATTATTTATATATATATTATATTATATATTATATATATGAGACCACTTGTTAAAAAAATTAATTTGGAAAATTTGGGGGGGTTTGACCCCAAGCCACCCACCGTTAGCCCTTGTTATATATATAGATTTTATAAACGACTTCTGTGATGGTAGTTGTCGCTTCTACTGTTAAATGGTTTGAGGTTGAAAGAATCCACTTTCACAAAATAAATTTATTTGAGAGACAACAGAATTGGTACTTGAAGGTACAACTGAAAAGTACCACCGAAACCCAAGCTGTAATGAAATAATAATGATAAGCTTGGCATGAATATTTAAAAGGTGGTGCATTTTAGTGATGCCCATAATATGTGAGCACTCTCATGAATTTTTGAAGCCTGTCCGTTCTCTAAATAGAAAATGTCCCGCCTTTTCTGCGAAGTCCCCGCTTTTTCAGAGAGATACCGCTATTTTTCCCTTTTCAAATAATTATAATAGTTAAATTATAAATTATAATATTAAAAAATACATAAAATAATGTATATATTATATTATATATATATATATATATATATATATATATATATATATATTATATTAATATATATATATATATATATATATATATATATATATATATATATATTATATATATATATATTATATATATATATATATTATATATATATATATATTATATATATATATATACTATATATAGAAAAGAGTGGAAAAAAGCGAGACTTGATGACTGATGAGACATGTTTAATTTTAATTCTTTTAAAAATATTCCAAATACTTTCGGCTATGTTTCAAATTATTTCGTTCCGAACCATTTTGCCAGAAAATATATATATACATATAGGCCAGGATTCCGAATAGTTGACACCTGTATCTCAAAAAACTAGGATATCTACAAAAAAACTGAATACATTTTTGAATAACAGGCAAATGTTTTTAATGTGGAAAGGAAAAAATTATTTAATTAATTATTAATAAAATAATTAAAATTATTAATAAATTAATAAAAATAATACGACTGACATTTTGAGATTTCTCATGGCAGCGAGACTCCTCCCACTTCTGGTAAAAATTAAAAATTACAAAAATAAAAATTTTATATATATATATATATATATATATATATATTATATTATATATTAATATATATATTATATATTATATCTATATATAATATAATATATTATATATATATATATATATCTTATTCAATATGACATTTGACAATATAGCCAGCATATTAATAGGGTGTTAAAGAACTTTTATATAAATTACGATTGATAAATTTCGTTTTAAAACGTCCCTGTATTTCAGTGAATTTCACTCACCAATGTCCAATGATGAAGTGGTATCAATTAAGTCAACTTATCGAAGTTGTT
>JABUQX010047140.1:12500-20000 GCA_015478945.1 Trachelipus rathkii
GCAGAAGGTGGGGCAAGAGTGGTGGAAGAAGCGGGATCATGTTCAAAATAAGCCGGTTTGATCCTATCCACTGATATGTTTTCGCTTTTGCTCCCCTTCTGTAAGGTGAAGAACTTTCGATAGCGTTTTAATACGAGGAAAGGTCCGTCATAGCGGGCTTGCAAGGGGCTACGGTGTGAATCATGCCGAATTAACACATGAGAGGCAAGTCTCCAAATCCGCAGGCATGTAGGTTGGACGGGGAGGGTGGCGTGGCAAAGAAGGCTTCCATGCTTAGGTACACTGGCGAGGCGTGGAAGGAAGGTGTGCTGGTTCTATTTTTGGAGAGGGAAGTATACAACTCACAGGTAATTCGGATGGTGTGGTGCCATAGACGAGCTCAGCAGTTGAGCATTTGAGGTCTTCTTTGTACGAAGTTCTGATACCGAGTAGGACAAGAGGGAGAGTTTCGGACCAATTGTCCGGTGTTCCATGGGCCATAAGAGAGGCCTTTAGCTGTCGGTGGAACCTCTCTATGAGCCCTTGACTTTGCGGATGATAGCTGCAAGAGCGAAGGCGCTTAGAGCCGATTAAGGTCATAAGGTCCTTCCAGAGGTGAGACTCAAACTGCCTACCCTGGTCAGTGGACACAGTCGACGGAGTGCCAAACCTGGCTATCCAGTTGTACAGAAATGCCTGAGCAATTGTCTCGCTGGAAGTATCACGCAAGGGAATGGCTTCTCCCATCGAGTGTATCTGTCAATGCAAGTTAAGATATGTGTATAACCATTTGAGGGTGGTAAAGGGCCGACTAAATCAATGTGAACCTGGTCAAAACGTTCACCAGGGGGAAGAAATTGCTGAAGAGGAGCGACAGTGTGCCTGTGCACTTTAGATTTTTGACAGTTGAGACACTGCGTTGTCCACTGTTTAACATCCTTTAGTAAGGACGGCCAAACGAAATGCTTACCTATTTTAACTTGACTACCTTTTACCCCTGGGTGACACGTCGTGAATGGTGTGAAACACCTTTCTGCGCATGGGGGTTGGTACTACTGGACGAGGATGTGCGGAAGAGACGTCGCATAATAAAGGGGGGAAACCAAATATTTCTACAGTTTGAATATCGTAAGAAGAGGCAGGAGGGAAAATAATCTCTTCGAGTTGCTGCAAGCGAGCCATTTCGACGAAATCAATGTCTGGTAAAGGAGATATAGCGTTAATTCGGGATAGAGCGTCGGCAGGAATGTTGTCTTTTCCTTTTATATGGCGTATCAGTTGTGAATTGGGCAATAAATTCAAGGTGACGTGCTTCACGAGGGGACTGTTTTTTCAATCTGGAAGCTGTACTGGCATGCGGTGATGGGTAAATATCAGTTCAACATGGGAATTCCGCTTTATGAAGTAACGGAAGGATTAATAGTAATAATTGCGAGAAGTCCTTCAAAGCGCTGTATCGTGTTTTCAGGTGGTTGGCAACTTTTTTAGAAAGAAAGTAATGGGACGCCATTCGATTGTCAATGAACTGGTTGTAGGAACGGCACTGCGGAAATATGAAGCGTCTGTGTTATTCTAGTCGGGGCTGCGTCAGATGGAAATATAAGTAACACAAGAGGCAGGGGCTTCCTTGATGGCGGTGAAGGCATTAGTTGCTTCGTGTTCAATCTACAGTGACAGAAGGGCGCAGAACTTTACGTGGATGTTTAAGAGTGCGTGAAGCGGGGGGAGATTATTAGCGCGCGGTATAAAACGATGGTAGAGTTTACCATCCAAAAAGACGGAGTTTGACGGCTGTTTACGGGTTTCGGAAATCACGAATGGCTGCCACACGATGCCTCAGGGGAAGTATAACGTCCGCAGAGATTGTATGTCGTAGGAAAAGTTAAGGATGAATACTCGAATTCCAATTTGGAAGAATTGACACATGACAAATTCACTTAGTCTGGTAAAAACTTGCCTGAGATGTGAAGTATGTTCTTCCGGAGAGGCACTGGCAATCAATAAGTCGTCTATGTAGGCGAATACGAAGGGTAAACCACGTAATACTGAGTCTAGAAGACGTTGAAATGACTAGCATTTCGTAAACCGAATGGCGTTCGAAGAAATTCGTAAAGGCCGAACGGGTGATAATGGCAGTCCTTAATGAATGTCTTCGATTGACGGAATTTGAAACATGCCGAATTAGTAATTTTTGGAAGATGTACACAGAGAGGTGGGATGTGAAATCCTGTAGATGAGGGACATTATAGCGGTCCGGGCGGGTGATCGCATTCAGGCAGCGATAATCGCCAGTCGGACGGTAATCTCCATTTGGTTTGAGCACCATATGTAAGGGAGAGGCATAGTCAGACTTAGAAGGTCGGATGATGCCCTTCTCTAAGAGAGATTCAAATTCTAGTTTCGCAGCTTTGAGTTTATCTGGTGCAAGACGTCGAGCGTGAGAGAATGGAGGTCTGCCGGAAGTTTCAATGTGATGAACAACATTATGTTTCACAGGGGGGAACTTCGAGACTGGAGAAAGAAGCTCTGGAAAATCGGTGATTAATAACGATTCAAAAACATTATTAGATGGGGAAAGATGTATGCCACTGATGGAAGCAGACGCACGAATACAAGCGGATGAGAAATGTGTCTCAAAATCAATGATGCGGTTGTGGTTCATGTCTACAAGAAGGTTGAAGTGGGACAGAAAATCGGCACCTATTATTGGTAAAGTGACGTCGGCTATCGTGAAGTCCCATATAAAGTCACGACGGAACGAGAGCGTTAAGTGGAGTCGTTTGGTACCATAAGTGTTAATGGTTGTGCCGTTGGCAGCGCGTAAAGAGCCTGATGCTTCTGGAGCACGAGTTTTTCCGAGGATGGACCGAGGAAAAGCGGAAATGCTGCTCCCTGAGTCGACGAGATAAGATAGTTTGGTGGATGGATCGTAGACACAAAGTAAGTTTGACGCCTTTGAAACCACTCCGAGCGAATTTATGGAGTGGTATTTAAGTTTAAATTCCCGAATGTACAAGGTTTAAGACATGACCGAGTTTGATCTCCAAAACGTTGATGGTTCCTACAAATACCCTGTTGGTTATGTGACGGATACTGAACCAAAGCCTGAGAATCAACAGGAGAAGAGGCGAACTGACGCGAGGGAGTAGGAGAGCGACGATATGAACGTCGTTGCATAGTTTGGAGAGCGAGATTATGACGCCTAATTGTAAGCAGACTAAGTGTTTGATGCATTTGGGGGGGGGGCTGGGGGTATGAAGGAGGCGGGGGGCATGAAGGAGGGGGAATAAGGATGATGAGAGGATGAAGGATACTGTTGAAGTTGAGGATATTGTTGTTGAGGATAAGGATATTGTTGTTGAGGATAAGGAGGGGAAGGAGGAGGGGAGGAAGGAGCAGTGTAACGCGTTTCTAAAGCTCGTAATCTAGTGGTTAAGTCCATGATGGTGTTCTGTAACACCTGTAGTTGTGATAAAATATAAGTGTTTTCTGGGGCCGGTGGGTGCCGAAGTGCATTTACTGACTCACTCACATGCGAAGGTGACGCTGGCGGTAAGTTATTATTACCGGAGGGATCCGTGATATGCGAAACTTGTGATGGTATGTCTGCTGCCGGAAGAGGTTTCGCTTTACAAACCCTATCTGCATAAGTAGCGAGCTCTTGCAATGAGCAGTTGGGATCGACCGTTGCTAAACGCAGTTGCATCTCTGTGGGAAGTTTTTGTAAAAAGAGATGACGAACAATGTGTATACAATTACCTACGGGAGGACCGTCAAGAAGATTCAACATATCAGATAATAGAACTGATGGCAAACGATCTCCAAGAGAGCCACCAGTCAAAAGTTTTTTTACTTTTTCGGCGTCGGTTTCTCCCAGCCGGTTTAAAAGTTCGGTTTTAAGTTGAGTATAGGGCTGGTTGTGGGAATGTAAGGAGGGTAAAACATCTTTCAGGCGCTGTAACACAGGAACAGGCAATATGTTCAATAGGGCTCTGAATCGGACAAGCTCGTTGGTAGATTCGAGCTGGAGCTCGAGCAGCGTAAATGTGAGATCCAAGTCATTATTGAGGAACTTACCAGTATATACACTAGGGGATTCCCTGTCTGAAGCAGGCTGTTGTGATATTACGTTCATATTTTCAGTATTTGCAGCATCAGGAGGGGACATTATTTGTAATTTATTTGTATAATACGATTGAAGAAAAAAAAAAATTTTCGAAGACAATAATAGAGAAAAAAAAAAATATGCTTAAGATGCGATTTGCACACGCTAAATATTGTAAAAATAATGGTCAGGGACCAGATAATAGACTAAATACTACAAAAAGGTATACAATGGATGAGGAAAATATATAGTAAGCCGCTTTTATGGGCTAAAATAATGTAAAAATAAATGATTAAAATATGTAAAATTGTAAAAATATTTTGAGGACAATTACGAAATTAAATGCGCTAAAAACGCAACTTACATACGCTAATATGAAAAATATGATGGTCGGAGACCAAAGACAGAGTAAATTTTAACAAATAGGTGTATAAATGGTAACAATAATATATAGTAGGCCGCTTTTATGGGCCGAAATGATTTAAAAATAAATAATTGAAATGGTAATTTGGGCCATAGTTCACCCAGATATTATTTAAAATTTTTTTGTAATATGTTAATAAATATTTATAATTATATAATAAATGGTTTTTCTTGCTTCGAATGTGAATACTGTGGATATGAGAGAGGATTCCAGGAGTGCTGGGATATGTAACAGCGTCAGCACTCACTCCAGATCACGAAGGGGCACCACTGTAACGTTGGGCGTTACAAATCAGAAAGGCTGGGTCAATAATACAAGTTGGTCAGCGGTCGGAAGTCGGAAATCTATTTGAAATAGTAAACATAATTACAATAACAATAAATAACAATAAATAATAATATAAATATAATATTAATAATAATAATAATTAATGAATAATATTAATTTGCATATAAAATATGAAGTTTGCAACAAAACTCGTTTTCTTTATTTTGTTTTAAGGGAAACTATTACATAAAATATATAAAATTTTTGGCATAGATTCGTTACATAATTGAATAAAATATTAATAATTTGTTTAAATCTAAATAAAATGTAATACACAATAAAGGTTATTTATGCTGAATACTTTTTAGTAAATATCACTGACAAATATTATTCACTTTATGAAATGGCACAAAATTAGGGCTTAAAAATAACACGAGACACAGACCTTGTACAATTCGAAGGCAAAGGTTAAAGTGAAGAATTGTTGGAGCATTAAACGAGTATTAACAGAATCACTGATGCTCACACGATCAATATCCACAAGATCTAGCAAATGTTTTATAATGGAAAACACGTAATTTGGATGTTTTAGAGGAACGATGGTAAAAGCTTTGTTCGAGACGAAAATGGCGAAATCGGTGACCAATGGCAAGCAAGCTTGGAATCACGTGACGAGTAAGACTACAATTATGAAAAAGAAGAAGGCGGAAGGTAATAATATATATATATATATATATATATATATATATATATATATATATATATATATATATATATATCTGGGAACATCACCCCCCTTCTACCTAGATCCGGCACTGCTCCAAGTAACGACGAGGCCAACGTACTCGGCGGCCAGACCGCGATGTATTTTCAGTTCTTGAAGGAACCAGAGCAGACCGTAGAGAAACGATCGGGACAGCAGACTGTGATGAAAGGTCTGTCTATCCTGGCAGTGATGACGAAGGAGTTGGCTGGGTTGATAGTTCTGGCTGAGTTTCAGAGTAGCAGATTGTGGTGTTAAGTCGGGCTGTGTTAGCGCAGTCGAAGAAGCAGCAGGAGGTGAAGGAGGCATTGCAGTTGGAGAGCTATGCGTATGTTCTGCTGTCGGAGGAGAGGTGACAGAGGAATCGTTCTGTATATGAGGTACGTGTGGTGTAGCAATAGGCAGTGTAGATAAAAGAGTAGAGGTAGGAGGTGTGGATGAGGAAGACGGTAAAGATAGCGGCGGAGAAGAAGTAGGTGGTGGAGGAAGAGGAACCGGAATGGTTCGAGGAGAACAATCGGAAACCGGTGTGTCGGGAGGATCTGCCTCTAAATAAGCGGGTTTGAGACGGTCGATAGACTCGACCTCAGTGCGGAAAGGGCGTTGAATCGTGAAGAACTTCTCCTTCCTAAGTACTACCGGGAACGGACCGTCGTACTTAGGCTGGAGGGAGGTGCTGTGGGAATCATCGGGTAACGATTGGGAGTAGTGCAAGCATTGAGGGCCATAAAGTCTCCACAGGGCCTCCAGTCACCTGTGTTACCTTTAGGGACCATGTGAAGGGGAGAAGACCAGCTGTTCTTTGAAGGACGCACTATCCCCAACTCAAACATATGCTCAAACTCGGCTTTAGCTGCCTTGAGCTTCTCCGGAGGAAGACATCTAGGTGGAGGGGACCCGTAGTTTCCACATGATGGAGAACTGAATGCTGATGAGTGGAGGTGGAAGAGCAGGGGCTGAGAAGGAAAGGAAACTCCTTCTGCAGGAGGGTAAACCATGGCGAAGTAGAGGTGGTCGAAGGCGCGACTGTGGAGATGTTTCCGAGCGCAGAAGGAGCAAGGGAACCTACCGAAACGATGGAGGTGGTGCCATCCACCAAGCGCTTGTTCCTAAGATCAACCAAGAGGTTGAAATGGGCGAGAAAGTCGGCTCCAAGGATGGGCTGTATGACATCGGCGACGATGAACACCCAACGGAATTCTCTCCTGAGGGAGAGGTCCAGAGTGCACAACCGCTCTCCGTAAATGGCTATGGACGAGCCATTTGCCGCGTGAAGCTTGCGGTGTGGGAGAGGTCCAGCAGGGTCGTTTTGAGGATCTCTAGGTAGAAGAGATATCTCAGCGCCGGTGTCAACAAGATAGTGACGCCTGGTGGTTTGGTCAAACACCTTGAGAAGCGTAGGATAGTGTGAGGTAGGAGGGCCAGTATCCTTAACCGCTCCTTCTATGACTGGTCATGTGTTTCCCTGGTGGTACAGGGGTGAACACCTCTGGCTTAATCGCCATAAGTGTGGTGGTAGTAACAGTATCCGTTTGGATACTGCTCCCTACCTGAAGAAGAAGAACGAGAGCGGGAAGAACCTCTCCTGCGGGAGGAAGAACGCGAAGGACGAAGGTTCGCCTTGACATAAGAAGTCAGTTCCCTAACTTCCAATGTCAAAGCGGACAATCCTTGTTCAACTACAGAAATACGTTGCTCAAAGGAAGGCAAAGCATTGAAAATAGTCCCTGTAGGAGGGGGAAGAATTGTAGCAGCGGGGGAAGCGGGAAGGGGTGCGGGGGAAGGGGAAAGGGATGTAGGAGCAGAAACGGCGGAGATCTGCTGTGAGCGTAGCCGCAGCATGCGGTCCGCTTTCTCCGCTACCTCCTGAAGAGGCAGAGCAGGGTCCAAAGAGACCAAAATCTCTTGGGCCCACAGGGGCATCTTTTGTAGAAAGAGGTGACGAACTAACGTCTCCTCTCT
>JABUQX010047140.1:25000-50242 GCA_015478945.1 Trachelipus rathkii
CAGATAAATTTAGTAGTAGATTAACAGGATAGCTTTATCCATAAGGTAGATAATTTGGAAGACTCTAAATCAGAGACAGGAGAACAACCGGTAGAGTCGCATGGCAAGGGCCCGGGTTCAATCCCTAGTCCGGATCCTAGGTAGCAATTACCTAGAGAAGTTCCCCTCCTAGAACAGGGCCATGCCCGTGACGTGTGAACTTTTAATAAAAAAAAAAACAATGTCGTTGTGCACATAAGTACAAAAAAAATTGCGGATAGAAACAGTAAGAGGGATTCGAACCACTGACAACAGCGTCGCCGTTAGACAATATACAGGATTCTCTACCACTGCTCCAATCTGTCTCACCAAAGAAGGCATCTCGGAACAGTTTTAAGTCCTCTGCTTCGATATCACTATGTGAAACTCTGTACTTATTTAACTAAATCCATAGAAGGGTGCTTGCAATCCCTGCTGCGGCCACATGTTATTACGCAGGGGTACTCCTGGGTTACAGGAGCAACCAACCAATGGTTCGAATCCTGGCGAGAGCGCAAATTTTCTTAGTCTTATTATTGAAAATTTCGTCCCATTAGTTGTTTTATTTTCATCTATTGATAATATTGAGACCAATAAATTCTTTATATTAGACCACGGAAGGGAGACCAGGGAACACAATAAAAAAATTAAGATGGTGGTATACCTTCTTGATGTAAGAAAACATTCATTCAGTAATAAGGTTGTTAATTTTTGGAGTGGTTTGCCGAGTGTGGATCACTTGCAACATTTAAGAAAGTATTGGATAGATATGTGGATGGTTTGGGCATCTTATAGTTTATTTTGACTAAGCCAAATTGGCGGAATTTTCGTTAGATAGTAATTATGGCGAAAATGCATGTTGTAACTATGACAAACTTATTAAACCTTGTAGTGTGGTTGTCATGTACCTTAGCTATGTAAGATATTGACAAGTCCTAGGGTGCTGTGTGGGTTTTGCATGAGCATTTTGGCCAATTGGCTTTTTTACTCTAGTTAACTATAGGACAGTCTCGATAGGCTCTTGTTGCTTCTTAATTACTGTTTCTATACTTTCAATGTATATGATGTTATCATGTTAGAATAAGTTTTAGTTTTTAAACATTTTATTTATAATATTGAATACTACCTTAAATAAGCAAATGTTCGAGGTGTCTTTTTACGAATGTCTAAAGCCTAAGCACCTTCAGATATATGGTGGTATCATGTTAAAATAAGTTTTCATTTTTAAACATTTTTATTTCATAAATTCGAATTATACATTAAATAAGGTATGGGATGTTATCATATTAAAATAATTTTCATTTTTGAACATTTTCATTTATTGTATTGATAATACGTTAAAAAAAGCAAATGGTTGAGGAGTCTTCTCCGTAGAATTCTATGACTTTGCATTCTCAATTAAGTATATGATGTTATAATCATGTTAAAATAAATTTTCCTTCTTAAGCATTTTTATTTCAAAATTTCGAGTTCCACCTTAAAAAAAAAAAAAGCAAATGTTTGAGGTGTTTTCTCAGTAGACTTCTGCGAATTTAACATTCGAGATTAATTTGGCGTTATCATGCTAAAATAAATTTTCATTTATAAAAGTTCGATTTCTGTTCTGGGCTGGCTCAGTTTTAGCCCCAAACTTTAATGTTCATAATTTTCAGCAGGGATGGCACGGAAAAAATCAATTAATTTTTTCAACTGAATTTTTCACCTGATTTTTTGTTCCAAAAAATCATGATTTTTTGCTTTTTTTTATATATATATATATTAATTTTTTGGTATATTTAAGTGATTTAACTTCAATAGAAATAAAAAATTATAATAATAATAACATAGCAAGGCTACTCTGTTACAAATTTCTACACTATAAAAATGTAAACAAAAGATCATGTTTCAAACATGTTTCTTTTATCTCTGATGCAATATTCATCAATATTACAAATAACATTCTTTAATGTTGTTCTTTCATTTTGTCATAGTCTATAGGGCCTATTTTAAGATTTTGAACTCAGAGCTAGGGCCTAGGGTTAAAAATAATACTATATCAAACTTAAAAAAAAAAGTTTGTTTACAAATTATATTTGGCGTGACGTCACGAATCTCAAAAAATCCAAAATTGATTTTTTTTCTCAAAAAATCCAAAAAATCTCCAACCCTGATTTTCAGTCAATTTTGACCAAGTTAAAAACAAACTGCAGCTTTTTCTGACCTTTTAAACGTCGGTTTCATGTGTTTTTTTTTGTGTTTTTTTGTCTATATTGGTTTGCTTTGTAATTTCATTTTTTGAAAACCTGTTTTTGATATTTTTCAATTTTCGTCCTACATTTTTTTTTGAAATGATTTGAAACTTGAACTATACAAAGATTTGAGTACTCATCAATTATGGGATGAGAAAACCGGGTGCTTTAAAAACTACGCTTGAAGCGTTCTTTTTTGGGAAAGCGGATGGCTTAGTGGATAAAGCTCCCGGTCATTGTTACTCAGCGACGCGGAGTCCAATGTTCGAATCCCGCTGATGGAGAGTAAAATATCCTTTGACTCATTCATTTAAAATGCTTAAAGAACGCTGGAAGTGAAATATTGATTTTTGACCCCAGATCTCAACAATGATCGAATATCAAAACCTACTTTCTGGGGTTTTGAAAATGAAAAATTGCGATAATCTTTTTTCTGGTCATTCGATCAAGATGAAATTTTCAGGGCATTTGTAGTCGGGAGGAGATGCACATTTCAGTAAATTTCTACGAATTTTGCATTCGGGATTAATATTAAAGCCTAGTCCCACTTAGGTATATGATGTTATGTTAGTTAAACAAATTTTAATTTTTATTTAATGATGTTTGAGAATCCTATAAAATAAATACCTCAAGTGTCAGATATGTCTTCTCAGTAGAATTTTAGGAATTTTATATTCGGGACTGATAATAACTATATGACGTCATTATGATAAATTAAGTTATGATAAATAATTTCGAATCCTATGTTAACTATTTGGGCAAGTGTTTGAGACGTTTTCTTAGTAAAGTTCTACCCTAGAACCCTTTAGGAATATGATAACTTTAAAAGAAAATATCCTTTTTTAGCATTTTTATTTCACAATTTTGGATCCTCCCTTAAAAAAGCAAATGAGCAAATGTTTCTGTAGAATTCTGCGATTTTTACATTCGGGATTAATATTAAATCCTAGGCCCGCCCCCATAGGTATGTGCCGTTTTCATGCTAAATTTTAAACATTTTTATTTAATAATTTTGAATCTTACAATAAATAATGAAGTATTTGAGATGTCTTCTCAATAGAATTTTACGTATTTTATATTCTAAACTAAGATTTTGTACTTAGTTATATCACAACATATTATATTGTGGTTGTATGACGCTATCATGATAAAATTTGTTTTAATTTTTTAAAATTTTATTCCATAATTTCGAATCCTACATTAAATAGACACCCGTTTGATGTGTTTTCTCAGTAAAGTTTTAATATTTTTTTTTCGCGATTAACACTAAAGCTTAGGTCCCAATAGGTATGCCATGTTATCATATGAAAATAAAAGTTCATTTTTTAATATTTTATTTCGTAATTTCGAATCATACATTAAAAAATAAAGTGTTTGAGGTGATTTCTCAGTAGGATTCTAAGATTTTTTGCCTTCGAGATTAACAGTGGTTTAAACCTTATATGATGTTATTATGTTAAAATAAATTTTAAGTTTTAAGTATTTTTGTTTCAGAATTTCAAAAACTACATGCACGAAATAAACATGTGCATGAGGTGCCTTCTCAGTAGAATCATAATCTAATATATTAGATTATGGTTTAATACTAAATTTTAGACCTACGCTTTAATATTAATAACATAGTAGAGATATTATTAGTACTTCAATCTAATGTTATAATTTTCGGGCCATCTTGTGTGTGTGTGTGTATGTGTGTGTGTGTGTGTGTGTGTGTGTGTGTGTGTGTGTGTGTGTGCGCGCGCGGTGTACCTTCCCCGTCAAAATTTCCCGACAAAAAATAAAAACGTACTTAAATTTAGCAAACTTTATTTCTAGTCATATATATTTTTAGTATTTATCGTGGTAAAAATTTTTTTTTAAGGAATATTAATATTTGTTTTTAAAATATTGCTGGATTACTTTATGCTCGAAAACGTCATAAACAGTACATGAATTTATATTCAATTCTAAAAGGGCATATCAAAAAAATGCCTGACAATATTCCTATCTATCTGACCTACTGGTAATATGTGATATTTATCCCGAATGTAAAAATCGTAAATTCTACTGATAAATCACCTCAAACATCTACTTCTTTAAATGTAGAATTTGAAATTACGACATACAGATGTTCAAAAATGAGAAATTAAGTTAACATGATAACATCATAAACCTAAAGTTAATGATTTTATTATGCTAAAATAATTTTTTTTTGTTAAACATTTGTATTTCATAATTTCGAATTATACATTAAATAAGCAGATGTTTGAGGCGATTTATCAGTAGAATTCTACGATTTCAACATTTTGGATTAATATAAAAGCGTTAGTCCCCTTAGGTGTATGGCGTCATCATATTCATAATTTCGAATGCTACATTAAATAAGCATGTGTTTGAGGTGTCTGCGAAATAAAACTTTACATTCAGGATTAATATTAAAGCATTGTTCCATATAGTTATATATTATCGTGTTAAAATAAATTTTCATTTTTTAAAAATTTTAATTCAGAATATTGAATCCTACCTTACATAGACAAGCTTACGAGATGTCTTCTCAGCATAATTCCACGAATTTTACATTGGGAATTAATACTAATGCCTAGCCACCTTCAGGTATATATAACGTTAATCACGTTAAAGCAAATTTTCATTTATAAACATATTTCATAAATTCGGAAAATGCACGGTGATCTTCAGAAATACTGGGGTCTGCCTCAGGAAGGTCGTCACACAACACACTCTTTGGAAGGCGAGTCCCAATATTCTTGAGTTTTACTGATTCCTCCCAGAACTCTATCTTGTGGGTGGAAAGGTTGCTTGACCTGCTCCTTAGAGCTCCATCCTTCCTCATCTCTCTCTCCTGTAATAATGATGACGTACCAGCAACAGGGTTTCTGATCCTCTTGAAAGATTTACTATTTTTTTTTATCATGGTTAATTCTAATGGTTGTTTGTTTGCTTGTTCATCCCGAGACCAGGGGTCACCTTCCTCATTCATTCTGTAACAATAGAGAAGCAATCGACCTCACCAACAATGAAGTCAACTTTGGAGGGGGAGGGGGAAGTTGTACAGTATTGTAAGTCTTTTACAAATTTAAAAGGTGATGTACTGAAATAATTCGCTTTGAGAGGTACCTGTAGATCAGAGTAAAAGTTAAAGAATAACATTTCATGACCATGAATCAAAATTTCAGGGGTAATTGAATCGGGATTAAAGAATCTCTACGAGTCTCTTTAGAAGATACAGAATGACGATTCGCTAAGTACACGGTCTGCTCTATAAGAAATTCAAATTGACAAAACGAGAATTCGTTCGCTTTTATAGGCCCATACAAGAGTCATCTTTTTGGTATTCTAACTAGTGTTTCTACCATTCAACTTAATTTATCAAAGTTTGATCAAGGTTAAAGCATATACTCCCTATTCTTAAAAGCAGTTTTTGGTTTCAGCATCTTCTAAAAAAAAAAATCTCTAATGATCCCAGTAACTATTGGGCTCCTAAAGCACAAATGCAATATTTAGGTATCCTAAACTTAAAACAATGTAGCTGTAAAGCTTTCAGAAATTAAACTTTAAATTGATCGCTCTACTTCCCATACAAAATATATTAAATACATACACTTTGACGTCCTCCCTGTTCTGGAGGGTCGCCAAGCTTTTTCAAACTTCCATTTTGGTTTCCGCAAAAATCGTTCGACCACGGACCCCTTGTTAAAACTAGACCATGACATCCGGGAAGCTTTTTCAATTGGTGGGTTGGTTCTTGGTGTCTTCTTTCACTTTGAAAAAGGTTATGACACAACGTGGAGAACTGGGATTCTTCTTAAACTCCATTCGCTCGGTTTCCGTGGACAACTCCCTCTTATCATTAAAAGCCTTCTGTCAAATAGATCCATCCAGGTTCAGTGCTCTTCTATTCTGTCACGCCACTTTACTCTGGATGAAGGCGTTCCACAGGGTAGTGTTATAAGTGTATTACTACTTGCTCTCGAACTTAATGACATCGTTACTTCTATCCCAACAACGGTCAATTGTTTCTCTCTATGTTGATGACCTTGCGTTATATATAGCCGGTGCCAGGCTGCCTTTTCTCGAACATCAACTTCAACTAGCTATTGAGAATATTTCCCAATGGGCTGACTCTATGGCTTCCATTTCTCTCCCACCAAAACCTCAGCAGTGCTTTCTAAGAAAAAGGGAATCGAAGAACCAGCCACCTTTTTCCACCGAACCTAACCTTATATGGTTCGCCCATTCCTGTAACTTCACAAGTCAAATTTCTAGGAATCATTCTAGATGACCACTTAACATACGCACCGCATATTAAACTCCTGAAAACTACTTGTCATCGCGCCTCAAAATCTTGGGGGAGCTGACCGCAAGTCCCTTTTACGTCTCTACAACGCCCTTATCCGATCGATTAGGTTGTGTAGTGTATGGTCAAGCCTCTCCAACTTTACTACACCTGTTAGATCTCATCCGAAACGAGGCGATCCGTATCTCTACTGGAGCCTTCCAATCGTCCCCCCGGGTGAGCCTTGAAGTTGAATCCAATGTGATGCCACTCTCTCTTCGAAGGGAATACATCATATGAGAAAGTTATCTTCGTTTTCAAACCCCAATACCGGCTGCTCTGATACCGATTCTGCAGGAGATACCTCAGAATCCTAATTACTGGCCATTTGCAAACACAGTTCATAACATCCCTTTGCAAAAGGTGCTGCCTTTCTCTTACGACGAAGGGTACACACCTTGGCTATTCCCCGCTCCCACCATTTGCTTGGCCATGCCCTCTTTCTCCAAATCTAGCAACCCTGCTGCCTTGTTAAAGGTATCATTCCTGTCTCATTATGTAGTTCACGGCGAATTTACTCGTGTGTTTACTGACGGCTCTAAAACAGGGCAGTGTGGGCGCATCTGCTGTCTTTCCTGACCGCAACCTCTTCCATACCCTCCCCCCTCATGCTTCAGTTTTTACGGCAGAATTAATGGTTATAATGATTGCCTTTTCTCGAATTCTATCCCTTAACCAAGACCATTCTTATATCATTTACTCAGATTCGCTCAGCGCACTCCAAGCTCTTAAAATCCCTTATTCTAAAAACACAATGGTATCCGCTGTACAACAATTTCTTCGGCGGCTCCACTCCTGTAAGAAACAAATCATACTCTGTTGGACCCCTCTCATGTATGGGTAACGTAATGAAATCGCTGATAGAGAAGCCAAAATGGCCGCCTCTTCTTTTCGGAGCTGTTCCAGGTACCTATCGGATCTCATTCGACAAGGCCGCCTCCCATCAACTGATTACTATCCTGCTCTCCGACAAGGCTTTCGATCTCATCCGCAAGAGTGCTGGACGAATGATCAGCGGGGAGCGAAACTTAGAAATATAAAGCCGAGCATCTTCCTACCACCGACGAAAGCGCTTACACGAGGTTATACTTGCACGCTTCCGTATTGGCCACACCAATATCACTCACAGTCAGTATATGTCACGAGACCATCCTCCCATCTGCAAATTTTGCCATCGCCATACCCCGCAATCTGTTCGCCGATTGTTCCCAACTGTATCCTATTCGCCGTCGTCATTTTCCTATACTTTGTCCATAACACCTAAAAGATCATCCCAGATCTTGAATCTTCCCACTTTGGCAGTAACTATTTTCTTGTATCTGCAAGAAGTGAATATTCTTTACAACATATGATTTTTTTTTGTAATATTAGGACTATTTATAATGTAAGGATATAATTTTACTTAGTTTTTATTTATTTTTGACTGAATATTCATTTCACCATTCAAATTTTCCTCGACATTTAAAATATACATATGCCAGAACCCACCCACGGTATTGATTATTCAACACGGTGTGGCCGCTTCTTTGTGAGCCGTAGTGGGTCCTGTACATTCTCAAAAAAAAAAAAAAACTTTGACGCCCTTTTCTCTCTCTCTGGAGTTCAAAATAGTCTAGTTAAGCAGTTTTCTTTTGGTTCACAAAATTTCGTCTTTAAAATTTAGATGAGCACCATTTTTCTAAGGCCTATTTTACAACTTATTATCTTTAAATCTTATGATTTGCACAATAGAAGGTTTTTTTTTTAAAAATATTTACTTAATTATTAATTTTTAAGTCAGCTGATTCCAATTCAACATGGTGGTTGGGTTCTCAAAATATTCAAATGATACAGAATCATTTATATTATGTTGTAAGAGACTTGGAAATATCCAAAACAAAATAATAATGAAGCCTATTATTGGCAAATTAGAAGAATATATAACGTACCGACGATAAACGTTTTCTAATAGGCTTAATTATACTGATATAACTATATCGCCTACTTAGTAGGGTCTATATATTTTAATTTGCAAGAAAAACACCAAATAAAATTCAAAAATAATTTTAACATTAAAAAATATAAAAAATTTGATATAAAACGGCACATAAACGGTGAGATACAAATGACAGCTACAAAAGTGCGTTTGTTCCCATTGGGTTTACATTTTTTTTATTATTTGAATATGTTCCCTTCTCTTCAAATATTAGCCCATTCATAAGAAACTTCAAATAAATATTTCATGTGTTTCAAGGTTTTAATGGGCTCAACGTAATTAATAATATTTTCAGCGTATCCTTGGCAAAGCCAAGAAGAACCGATGGCCATGTCCTATTCATTTAAATTTGAAAAATCGTCTAAACGAGCATTCTAAATTTGGAGATGATCTTCACAAAACGAAAAAGCCTTGTAATTCACATTACTTTACCCTATAAATAATTTTTCCCCATTTATTAAATGGAACCTTATATGTTTTTTTAATGATCACGACAAAATTTAAGAGTACGCTCATTATCGCACTTGAAGCAA
This sequence comes from Trachelipus rathkii, assembly GCA_015478945.1. NCBI lineage: Eukaryota > Metazoa > Arthropoda > Malacostraca > Isopoda > Trachelipodidae > Trachelipus > Trachelipus rathkii. The sequence goes on from JABUQX010047140.1 coordinate 34,088, forward strand.
TTTCTTAAAATGTAATTAGCGGTTGAATAACTGCTGATCATCATTAAGTGCAGTGAAATTAAAAAAAAAAAAAAATACGATAAATTAAATACTACGGACTCCTTCAAACTCTGGGCCTGGATCTGATTCCTATTTAGTAAAACCTTTGATATGGTCCCTGAATCCAGTCTTGCTTCTATAAAATGAACGGTTCTAAATTTGGGCTACGCATTACTGGAAAACGGCTATTAAAATTTAATTTTCATTCACTAAAATACAAACAGGTCATTGCCGTGTTAAAAAGGAAAATAAAAAATAAAAATAGGAAATTAAAAAGATAATGAAAGAATAAATATTTATTAATATATATATATATATATATATATATATATATATATATATATATATATTATATATATATATATATATATTAATATATATATATATATATATATATATATATATATATATATATATATATATATATATATATATATATATATATATATATATATATATATATATATCAAAATTACTACTTTGTACCTTAGCACTATAAAATATAATAAAGAAGAAATATATATATAAATTATTAATAAAATAAACATAAATGTAATTATATAATTAAATATTAAAAAATTGTAATTAAAAAGGAAGTAAAACTTTAATATTTAATTATATTCAATGTCAGACTTTGGATATTTCTTGATGAGGATCTCTGATTTTAAGTAAACTGTGAATGTGGATATCTTGTAGAGACATGCATACATTTACAGAAATAATATAAAATACTCCATAGGTTAAGTACTTTGAATTGGAGACCAAATATAAAGAATATTGAGGTCATTTAGGGCTGCAAAGCTGGTAAATATTTCAACTCGGGGGTTCCTGGACAGGACCTCAATTTCGCATGCAATTACTAATATGAAAAATATATAAAAAATATATATCCTTTTTTTTTTTTTTTTTATCCAGCACTGCATAGGAGTTCCTTTTTTTTCACTCATGCAGTTTCGACGCCTTGGGTGTTATCTTTATTACGATTACTGTAATTAATCGTGCGTATTGGATGGACGATTTTATAGTGCAAATATAAAACCAACTTAAAACAGTTTATTATTCTGAACAAACCTTATTCGTTAATGAAATTATAGTAAAATATAGTCATGTCTTATGACTGATTTCTTCGTCAGTCCTTCGAGTCGTTTATCGTTCATTTTTTACAATATCGCCTACTATCAATAGTTCGTACAACTTATTTATAATAATGTATTGAGAAGTGGAAATTTGTGTCTGATCATAATGATGTTAAAGCACCACTCAAAAAAAGGGCAGGACCTAGTTCTTGTCGGGTGCTCATATTATTTGCGCGTGTAAGAGTGATCGTGGAAAGGGGTGCTATTTTGCAAACGGCTCTATCTCCGGATCACATGTGTGATGCAGGAATCTGTTCCTCACTATAAGCTTGTACAGCTGCGTGATGTTGATAAACACTACTCAAAAATTTTCCCGTACACCAACTTTTAACTGTTATTTTGTAATGAAGGAATTCCTAACGTGTATTGTGTTAACTATCAAACTTGGATGATAATAAAAAAGGGGGTGTCCGTCAGGAGCGGTCCCAGAACAGGTAGTTCTAAGGGGAGAGAAAGTCGTGATCCACTAGCAACAAGAAGAGGGTGGTAAAAGATGGCACAATATTAAAACCGAAATTAGGTTCTTATTGAATAATATTGTTCTGTTCACATTAGAAATCGTGTAACTGATAAGAGTTTAATTTATTAACCCTAATATTATAGAAAGAATGGGTTTAACGTTCATTATATGATGCTGGTTAATTATTATTACTAACAGAAATTAAAGTAACTAATTGCTTGATATAACTATTAATATTTTAAATTCATTGCATTATCTATGCCCCATTTGATTTAATTAATCTTAAGAAAAAAGATAAGAAATAAGAAACAAGGCAATAGATAAAACATAACCTGTTATAGTTAGTATATAATATAATTATATATAATTATATATATATATAATATATATATATATATTATTATATATAATATATATATATATATATATATATATATAATATTATAAGAGAGAGAAGATGAAAAGGGAAATAAAGAAAATATAACAAAGCTAATTAGCGTTTAAGCCTAAAAAAGTATGGTATCATGTAAATAGTTATCGTTTAAACAGAGGGGGAATTAGGGTTGAGACAGACATAACAAAGGCTTCGGTTACAACACCTGTTTCCCTCTTGAGAGGGCTAAGGCAAAGCCTGGGAAACTAAATACACAATGGGAAAACCAGATACAAGCGTGGAAAAAAGATAATTAGCTTTGAGTGCTAGAAAATAGAAGTGAAAGAACGGGGATCAGTTACATGAACATCTGTTGCTTTGTTCTGACAATGCCTAGAAATCGGGTTCAAATCTATACTATATATATATATTATAGATATAATAATAATATACTATATAATATATATATATATAAAATATATATTTAATAATATATATAATATATATATATATATATATATTATATTAATATATATATATATATATAATATATAATTATATTATATATATATCTATTAATAAATAAATATATATATATATACAATTAATATTATATATATATAATAATATTATATATATAATATATTATATATATTTTATATTAAATATATATATATATATATTTATATATATATTATAGATATATATAATTATATACATAATTATATATATATTATATTATAGATATTAGCACAAAGGCTTATTAATTCAGTTTAAAACGTCTCTCTAAATATCTTCCTAATAACATTGTCTAGACTTATCACAATACTGCGATACTGTCACATTACGCATGCATACAGGCAGTACTCATATGTAAATGCATCTCTAAAGTTACTTTTCTAGAGATAAAAATTTGACATTATATTTCAAATCTCGTTTTCTTTTTAGAAACGTCAACTATTTTTTTCCTTAATTGAAACATGCATATATTTTTTGAACTTTTATTTTATTTTTTATTTCTTTTAAATTTTTTGTGTTCAATTTTTGTTATTAACTTTTTTTTCTTTTATTCAAATTTTTATTTTATTTTTTTATTGTATTATTTATTTAATTTTATTTTGTTTAAAAAATTTATTCTTTATTAGTTTGTTATCCTTATTTATTTTAATTTTATTCTTTAAAAAATTATTTATTTGCAAACTATTTATTTTAATTTCTATTTAGTCTAAAAATATATATTTTTTAAAAACTTTTTACCTACTTTTATGTTTTATTTGCTTAAAACATTTTGTTTTTGCTAAAAATTTCAATCATTTTATGTTTGTAACAAAAATTTTGCGTTTACAGACACTATGACAGTAAATCGTAAACAAACCTCCAACCCCTTATCACCCTCCTATCTATATCTATTGATCTATTGATTCAAGTCATATTTTATGTACCATTTTGTATAAACATAAAATAAAAATGTTCATTGAGTAAAATGTCATGGTAAAATTTAATTGTTTACTGACCCTAAAGCAGTTAATCAGTAAATCAAACCAAACCCACCTCTTCCTTCAACACATCCATGATCTATTGATCTATTGTTTCAAGTCTTATTTTGGGTATCAATTTATTGCTATACATAACATAACATATAAATAGTTTGAATAAAATAGCACAGTAAAGTATAATCCTAAAGCAGTAAATCAGTAAATCAACCCCCCTCTCCCAATCCACACATATATCCATGACCTATTGATCTATTGATCTATAGATTCATGTCATTTTTTGGGTATCATTATTGTAAAAGATTGTATTTTGATGAGTTCTTGTTAATAACATGAAATATATTAAACATTTTTATATTTTAATAATAAGTGTTGACATCACAAAGCTAACATAACATCACCTAGACTAAGAACATAATACATAACAACAAACTTAATAACGTAAGCACAAACAAACTGTTGACAAAAGCAAAGTTTATACTTATAAACAAAGCCAACATAACATTACCTGAACTATGAAAATAATGTATCACAACAAACCTTACGTATGTGAATAGACTATAACACTTGACAAAGTCAGTGTGTAATATCAATTAAGGAGTACTAACTTACCTACAAACGCTAACTATTACCACACACGTTCTTCTCATCGCTTCCTCTCTACACCATTAGTGTTAAACCCTAAAAACATCAACATAGTAAATATTTATCAATGTAGCAAAAATTTATCATAACTCAATCTATTTCACACGACCACGATAATTACATAAAAGTGTTCATATCAATAAGCTTAACATAACTACAGAACATTACGGTCATACATACTATCCCTACTAGAATGAACTGCATTCATTAACAAAGTTCAGAGTGTAATATCTAAAGTAAATAGCATTAAAATATCATAGTATAGTGTAAAGGTTTACTCACCCTAAAGCAGTAAATCAGAAATCAATTCCACACACCCCTCCACCCATCCATGATTATATGGTTATATTATTGTCTACTGATCTATCGATCTATTGATTCAAGTATATTTACTTCATTTTATGTAAACATTACACAAAATATTCTTGAATTAAAATTCATAGTTAACGACCTAATCAGTAACAGTAAAAGAACACCACCCCCCTCCAAGACCTCACTTGATCCATTGATTAAGCTTTTAACGTCATATTCCTGCTATATTTTAAATGCATAGAATTGTTATATAATTCACATAGCATATTTTCAAACTTAATTATCTGTGTAATCATCATAAAATAATTTCTGTATGAACATAATAAATAAAATCTACATTAGGGAAGTAAAATAAGTTTTCATTTTCATAGCATATAATTTTCATTGAAAAGAATTAATAACCATTTGTTATATATAGTTTAATTTTAAAATATATTATTATATATACATATATAGTAATATATAATATATACGTATATATAATAATTATGTAATATAATATATAATATATTATATATTAGATATATATATAATTATATTATGTATATATAAATTTATTTACTAATATCATATATATATATATATTAATACGTCTGATCAGAGCACAGGGATGAAACTGAAACGACATTTTCTATTCAATGCTCCGAGTCTATACTCCTTAGAATAATATAGAATAAAGAACATTTGGCTGTGCTAACCAATTCTTCAGCATTTTCAGTTCTATAGCATCATTTCTCTATTTCAAGAAAAGTAAAAGTCACTTGATTGTTCTAAGCGCCCTGTAGACCTATTATATGGTAATCCACATACTTCAGTGTAAATACAATAGAATAAGCCGTGAGCCAGACATTAATTTCTCAAATATGTCGACGTCGTTAAGATGGATGATAATTATTCTTCTTTTCAATCAACTGTGAATTGTTGAGGCGGTGTGTTCCAGAATTCTTTCTAAGAAAGTAATGAAGGTCAGTAGGGTTCAATAGTGGTACGTCAAAACTTTAACACTTTCACACGACGTAAAAACAACATCTATTATATTAGTACCCCTCTCATTCTCTCTTCTAATGGATATTTTACCATGAGGTGACATATCAGATGAACCATACCTAGCCTTTACCCAAGCTCCTACGACATCAGTAATATTGATGAATTCTTCAACATAAATGAAAAAAGGCCTATTATTTGCACCTCCGAATGGATACAACAAGTACGTTCCATTCGGTTTACGATAAATATGCTTCAATGTCGTGAATACGAAGTTTCCTCAAACTATAGACAATCAAGCTACGTGAGAGAGAGAGACGCTATGGTACCAGCTCAGCGAGAAATGTTTTACTGAAGAAACTTGTATATAAGCAGCCTCGAATCTATGAATATTATGCCACTCATTCATGATAAAGTAAACAAAATTACAACAGACCTTTCATATCAGCTAAAAGGTCCATACATTTACGCGTGACAACAACAACAATAAACATGTTTACTGTGGGAATAGTCATATATATATATATATACTATAATATATATAATATTTTATTATATATATATATAATATAATATATATACTATATATAAATATACATAATAATATAATATAAGTATATAATACTAATATATATTATAATATTTATATTAATATAAAAATAATATATTATATAATAATTTTAAATATATCTTATATAATATATTTATATAATATATATACTAATATATATATATATTATATATTAATTATTTATTATATTATATATATTATACTAATTAAATATTATATATAATAATATAATATATATATATATATATATACTATATATAAATATAATATATAAATATATATATATATATTATATATATATTATATTATATATATATATTATAATAATATTATATATATAATATATATATATATAATATATATATATATATACTATATACTATTTATATTATATAAGCAGAGAATGTGTATACAAAGGGAACCACATTCATTGTTAATTTGAAGAATTAACCAACCAACTTGGACAATAGTTTAAGAAGAAAAAATATAACAATAAAAATATAAATAAAATAATAAATAAATATATAATAATATATAATAATAATAATAATAATATAAATACATAATAATAAATAATAATAATAATAATATAATTAATAATTATAATAATAATAATAATTAATATTATAATAATAAAATAATAATAATGGCAATAAATAAGAATGTTTTTCATCTTCTTATATCACAATAGTAGAGTTTACATGCAATAAAAGTTAAAGAGATTTCCTAATGTACTAAACAATTAATAAACACTAATAATAATATAATATAATATAATAATAATAATATCCAAATGATAATTAAAAATAAGTAATAATAATTTACTAAAATTATATAACAAATTTTAATCATATTTTTAAAAATAAAAATTATTTTTTATGTAATATAAATAATAATAATATAATATAATAATAATAATAATAAATAATAATAAATAATAATAATATAATTAATTAAAATAATAATAACAATAATATAATAAATAATAATAATAATAAATAATAATAATAATATAATAAATACTTAATAATAATAATATATAATGATTTTACATGAATATATATATTAATATAATATAGTATATATATAGTATATTAAATAATATATAAATATCTACATATATTATATATATATATATAATATATATTATATTATATATTATTATATATATATATATTATATATATTATATATTAAAATATATATATTATATATATAATAATATATATTTATTTATATATCAATGCTTCAATTACAAGCATATTTTTTGGACTAATTTAACACGGTCTTTACTAAAGCCATATTTCATTCTGTATTATTTAATATATTTTCCACTTCCTCATAAATCATGATAACATATGTAAAAGGTTTAGTTCGTCCACTAAATTTTTGTAGATTAATTCTTAAAGAAAAGTATACTTATATTTTAGGATCAGTTCTTACAGGAAAAGCTGTCAAAATTTACAATCAACTTCCAGTTGAATATGTATAATATCTGATACAGCTAAATAATTATTATTAATGTATTATTATTATTAATTATTATTATTGATATTATTATTATTTATATTATATATTTTTTATTTTTTATTTTATATTATTATTTATAATATATTTTATATTTTATTATAAAGAATTATTATTATTATTTATTATTATATTTATTATTCTATTATTATTATTATTAATTTATATATTATTATATTATTATATTATTATCATTATTATTTTTATATTTTTATTATTATTATATTATTATTATATTTTATATTTATTTTATGTATATTATTTATTATTATATTATTTATTATTAGTATATTATATTATTATTATTATTAACTTATATATTATAATTATTCATTATTATATTATTATTGGTATGGTATTATATTTTTTATTATTTATAGTATTATTAAAATAATACATTATTTTATTATTTATATTATTATTATTATTATTTATTATTTTATTTATATTATTATTATTTTTTTTTATGCTGAATATAATTTGTTTAAGCAACATTACTCTCGATGAGTTTCTCAACAGGAGCAGATGATGGAAGCGCTGTATGTACTACATAAATAATTTATATCGAATATCGTCGGATAACGTACTTTTGTTTAAACCAAAGTATTTAACATTTTTTGATATAAAAAATTTCAAATCAAACAAATAAGTACAAAATATCGAAAATTATAAAACTTTCCCACGTAATATTGTTGAGAAAATAAAAATTCAACTATTTAGGAGACCGTAATGTTTTCAAAAAATTAATTCTTATAAGTCAGATTTTATTTGTTTTGACTTTTATAGATTCGAATACAATTAAACTTAAAACAGAAATTATATCTAATATATCGATCGTGACAACTTATGAGAAAATGTAATTCTAGTAAATGACTTATGTCGTTTGTATAAATTGCACAAAATTGCCATCTTTCAGTAAGCAATTGCATGAAGATCTTATTAAATTTCATACATACATTACTACTGTACATTGTAAAACCATTTTAAGAGGTCTCTTGATTTACAAAAAAAGATATTACTGTTCTGTCACATTAAAAGGGTGGGTCATTTAAATTCTATAAATATTTGTACAATCTTTTTATTTTTTCACATCTACCCTAAACGTGTTCTCTTGGTTCTTCAGGAGTTAATGAAGCAAGTTCACACGTCAATGCGTCTAATTAAAACACACAACGGAGGTTCTAGGCAAATGGTCTTTTAACTGTTAGAGTTCCTTTGAAATCACTCAGTTAATAGTAGATAACAACCCAAACCCAATGTTAGAACATTTTTAGTTGCCCATACTGTTGTAGCCTCATCGTCTTCATATCAGTCATTAGGATTATAGATTATTGGAGCATTTTTGCGCCAAGTTGGATTTCCTTTCACTCCTTATTCCGTAATACCCTTCGCCACGTATCATTGCCAAGCGACCGTCCGTAAAACCGTGTGCAAAACTTTGAGTATTAAGAACACCACCTTGTAGTGCGTTAGCTTGCCCCCCAAGTGCTTAACCTCACTCTGTACAAAAATAATAAGTAAATCTCTAGTGACGCTGTTTGACTTTAGAGTTTCCTTTGGGCGATCCATAGCAATTACTCTGTACCACCCTAGACTATCACTTTTAATTTTTTAAAGTTTTTGTAGTTCTTCGTTCCTCTCTGGGTCCCTTTTTTCAGTTTAAAATTTCACTCTAGCTCGCAAGATCACCCAAAGTTTCATCCCCCCGCGAAACATCACTCGAGATGGCAATTTTTATCGACAATACTAACCTTACTGACTTCAATAGATAAGAAGCTTTTAAATTTATTTTCGTTATATTTACGATAAAAATAATATATATATATATATATATATTATATATATATAATAGGTATTAATTTCTAATATATATATATATCTATATATATAAATATATAATATTAATATATATATTATATATACTATATATATAATATAATATATATATTATATAATTATATATATAATATAATAAATAAATATTTTCTTTTACAAATTTAGTGTCATTAGGATACCTAAATCCTAATCAACCTATACTTATATATAACAATATACTTTATATAATATAATAAATTATTATATATTCTATATATACTATACTATATATATATAGTAATTATTATATTATTATATATAATTTATAAATGTAAAATATATTATATTATTATAAATATACATTATATATATAGAATATTATTTATAATATATATATATATATATATTATATATTAATATATACTTATATATATTATATATATATATTATATATATATAATATATTATTTATATAAATATTATATTAATAATAGATATATATCATATTATAAATAAATATATTATATAATTTTAATATAATATAATACTATATATACAATATATATATATATAAATACTATATATATATATATTCATTAAATTTTTCCTGATAAACACTGTTTTAAACAATTCTTTTTTTACAGTGTAAAAAAAAAAAAAATTTATATTTGTTGTGCGTCTGAAATCCGTTCTTTACAAATGATGTTTTGTAACTTGTATCTAAAAATTTCGGGCGATTATGTAAAATTTAAATTAGTTTGTATCTTTTTAAAATTTTTTATTAAAATATTGTGTTTTCCCAGAATTATAATTATAAATATTATTATATATATATATTTATATATACTATTACTATCTATATAATATTATATATATATATATATATAAGATTATATATATAATATAATATAAATTAATATATATATATTATATATATATATATATATTTATATATAAATATATATAATATATATATTATATATATTATTAACCAGCATCATGCATCATCAATATCTTTCTAAATTTTTTATATTATAGGCAACTTTCAATATAATAACTATATATTATATATATATATATATTATAATTATATATATCTATATATATATATATATATATACTATATATATATATTATAGTATTATATAATATTATTATCTTATCACTTAAACCTTGTACAGTAACATCACCTTTTACCGGCATTTGTCCGGACATATTACTATACTTTTTTCACATAAAATTTAACTTAGTATTATTTTTAAAAATATTTCTAAATTTTTAGTCAAATTTAAAAGTAGTTTTTTCTTCAATATCAATATTTCTTTTAAAATTTCATCTCCATTTATTGACAAAGGTCACCTCAAAATTCTATAGTTATCATAAAAAATACAACGTAAACTTTACTGGTGATCGTACACAAAGGCTATTTATTAACGAGCCACTAATCATTAAGGATCAAAACTACTGATTTGCGAACTGGAATTCCTTATAAATAACTTAGAAATTTAATTATTGATTGGCTGACACTTGATGAATACACCTATATCCTATAACGTAGAAAATACCATCATTGGTGATGAGGAAATATACCCGGCATACCACCCACATGTATTTATTTAGTCTCTAATAGAAATTAAAACCCTTAAAACCAGTCGCGCCCTGTTACTTATTCCCATACCGTTACTCCAAGGGCAGCCGAAGCATGTAAAGCCCTATTATCTTGATTCTTTTGAATGTTAATCAATCACTTACTTATTAGGAAAGCCTCGAGGGCAAAACCTTATCAGCCAAGTAAAATATCCACAAAAATCAAAGGCATGTTTTTGTATTAATGGAAGGGTCATCACGAAAATCCTTTAAAATCAACTGAAGTTAATCCAAAACCTGGCATATCAAAAATCGTATCATAGCTGAGCTAAAACCACCAAAATTGCTATTATAAACAACTACATTTCATTTAACAATGAATTCCCCAATATCAAAATAAAACCCTATATAATAATAAAATTCATCAATGGTTTCAAATAAAATTATATTATCAGAAATTTTTTAATTATTCAAAATAATCCCATAATATGTTTCTGTAACGCAGTCATACACTTCAACTGTAATCTTATTAAAAACCCTGAACTCATAAGCATTTGTTCAAATCTTGTAATCAACGTAAGTTGTTGGTTATGCACTCACTAGTGCCAATCAATAAAAATGTATATTTCATCTCTGAACATTCACATCGCTCTTTTTCCCCAATATAAAACTTGAATACATTCAACTTACTTTGATGGCCAGAGCACATGTAGCTCATCTATAGCGAAATTAAAATAAAACAAAGATGTTCCATTGTTCATTATCAGCTGAAATTTCAATCCTGACTTGATATATAATAATTGTTTCCCATTTACATCAATATTTCCATAACGAATATAATAAAAAGTCCTTCGGGTATGATGTGGTCACAATAAGCCATCAGTACCAAGAGGGGGTGTTCCATTCTGCTTTATAGTAGAATCGTCTCTAACATATTTAAATACTGGCCTTTGAACCACACAACATCTCAACAATATCGCACATCTGACTAATCTTATCCAACTTAATGTTGTTAAGATATGTTACTAGTGGGGATCTGATCAATCTTCCCAATTTTATCTAATCTACGAGAGAAATAATAAGTAAATTTGTTTAAAGACCAGTTTAGCTCATATTATGGTGCGAATTACCTTTCTTCTTGCACGAATCTCGGTCACATTATTTCTTCTTAGGCAGAAATCAAATTTGAATCCTTATTTAGTTTAATATTCCGTTCGAAGAACATATTCTTCTTCCTTTTATCCTATAACTAGGAGGAAGAACTTATATCTAGTTATTAAATTTCCTCTCTACTGAGCTGGACTCTTTTAAAATAAAATCTTTCAATCCTTCCCCCCCCCCAAGGGGGCCCTCTAGGGCAGGCGGCCTAGGCCAATCGCCTAGACCCCGACGCTTATAAAGGTATCGAGCGCATGCATGGCTAACAATTTAAACGCCCCATATTCGACAATGAGCTGCGCATAATAATTATTATAGATATATTAATTATATATAATATAATACTTATATAATAGATATATATTATAATAATATATATATAATATATATATATATATAATATATATATAATAATGTCAGATTTAATACTTTAATATACTTGTGTTATGCTTTCTACAAAACCCCTGAACCCACAAACTAAGATGCCATGCTGCCAGGCTCCGCAAGTCTAAGCCACCATTGCCCCCTCAGATGACGGCAGGGAAGTTTGAAAATGTGCATCTTTCTACTTTTCCATGGGAATAAGTGGATTAGTATAATATTTTTAAGTTTTATCCGACTCAGATGAGCCTTTGTTGAAAATTCCCTCTGATAAAAATGAAAATATATTCCTCGCTGAGGTTGTATGAAACATCTCAACTTTCTGAAATCTAATATTATTGATTGCCTCCCTGAGGTCTTGAGAACTCCTCATTTTGACAATTTTAAATATTGTATTGCTTCTCTCTCAGAACTTGTGAGGACTCGCTAACTTTTAACAGTACTGATAAAACTAATCAGCTTCAGCTGAGCTTAGTACTGATTCACTCAAAAAAATATAGAAAATATATATTTCCTCTCTGAGGCCCTAAATACCTCTCTGTAATTACGAGGAGTAAATAATAAAACCCAAGATATCTTGATCGTCTATGTTCTCTCTCTCTCACATTGGATATTGGCCTGATGACAGTTATTTAGTTGAAAAAATACCCTTGAATCTTTCAAGAAACTGCGCTTTGAAACGGAAAATATGTAGTGATCGTTCCATGGGTCCAAATATCCTACATTACTATTTCATTCTTGTCAACGTCGACTCATATAATGTACTTAAACGCTCAGACCGAACGAATTATTAAATCACAACGAATAATAAAGACAAAGCTGATCTTGGACTTCGAGGAAAAACTTCCACCTTCATCCTAAGCTAAGTTACACTACCTACCAATCATGGCCGTGCCAAAAATTTTTTCGACTAACCGTGACAGTCATATTGATGTTCATTATAACAATCACAGTTAAATTTCTTTTACAATGTCCGTCCTGATAGAGACTCTGGAAATTTATTAAAATGGAAATACAAGTATACACCTGTTAACGGAGAAAAAGCCTTTAGGATCCAGCAGAAAGGGATGAATTCAACTCTTTCTTATGGGTCAATCTTATCTCAATCACTTAGACCTATAGTTTAAATGTTCTATTGGAGAACTTTAGTCCATTTTATTAGCAAGCATGCCTTCACCCATTTAATAATCCCAACGCTCAAAGATGACCATTTAGACAATTTATGTTGACAAACCTCAGGTACATTGACCGGAGGAATACAACTATTTCTTGAACAAACCGTCCTAATAAAAGGCTGATTAAATTTCAAGAGAATGTTTCTAAATCAACTTCGCTACTTCTATTCAGAAAATTAGATCAAATCTGTTTAAACATTGGAATTAGATACATCTCAGAGCCATTCTACCCACTACGTAGGTCGACCAGAAAGCTAATACTCAACGTAAAACTATTCACAATGGCATACCTGCATTACCTTTTGCGTTGACCCCTGTAGAATAGGAGTAAAATGTTTACAAAAAAAAAATTGGAAATTTAAATTAACTGCGACCCTAATTCCACTAAATCTCAAGAAAAATGGAGATCACTTGCAGTTAATGAACAATGGAATTAATTTGCAGCAAACTTATATATTCTATAGCGTTAATTAACGCTTTATAGATGCACCTGGCTCTGCATACGGTACAGTGCTGTATGTAGCCTCTTGTGTAGACTCTACACCCATTCTCAACTTTATTATCTAAGTAAAAGGTATCACCCATAAAAGATCTCTCATTCACCGCTAAAGTCATGTAGCTTACTTCATCAGGTATGTTAAAATTATAATTGAACATTCATCATATATTAAATTTGAAAAGATTAAAGCTTGTGAACGTTCAATCACCTTGAGTGGATCTTTCAAAAAAACGCACTCCACTATTAACAAAGGGTGGACGAGATTCGTTAAAACTTCGTGCTGTAGAGTTGAAATAGTCCCTACACAGGAAACTATGACTTGCTCCGCGGGTCAGATGTTAAATATTTAGTTCGATTATGAATCAGTACAATTGCTCTTAAATCCTCATACTGGCGTGTCTGAGTGACACTTTCCTCTCATAAAGAGAAGAAGATTATAGTTCGATGTGACTACTACCTGTTGAGTATAACTAACAGTGAAATTATATCTTTAATAAATCATAAAAAATAACTGCATTATCAGTTAAATTATTGAAAAACTCTTTATAAATCCGCTTAAAACAAAATCATGTGAAACTGAATTTTCTCTTCAATTATTCATGATGGAGAGCAATATTCTGATCATATTGGATCAAAAATATGCAAAGTCTGCATTTTCAGTCTGAAATAGCTGTTTACAAAATTATAAACCTTAAACACTTGTTAAACAACTTATATATAAGTAAATCTATTCTCAGTGTGACAGAAGTTAGTAATTCCTATCCTTACGACCCATTTCCACTTTACTTCCAACAAATCATCATATTGCTAATACTCCTCAATAGAACACCCATATGTCTATCATCATAGGACCTCAGAGTCTTTATAATACGTAGAAGGTATATTTTCCATTTGAGAATTAATATTAAAAAAAATCACCAGCCATGCATCTTTACAAGTCCTTCACTTTAGGTCTGCCCCTCTGGCTGCATTGGTCAGGGTTATAAACACAAAACCATTTAATATATTGGGAGTTGACCTGACAGGTCATTTTATAACTAAAACTTCAAAAATAGCAACAACCAAATGTTATATAGTATTATTTACCTGTTCAACGACTCGAGCAGTCCATCTCGAGCTCGTTTTATACAATAGCACAGTCTTTACTTAGATCATTCCGCCGCTTCATGGGTAGACATGGTGTTCCTTCCATTGTATATTCGGATAACGCCACCTACTTCCATGCTTCATCATATTACTTGAAACAGTTAGCTACATAGTTTACCATCTATTAAACAATTTTTGAATCAATAATCAATCACATGGAGGTTTAATCCTGCCTGTAGTAGTCACTACGTAGAATTTTTAAATTACATCTGAAACATACTTTAAATACCACCCTCAGCACTTATGATGAATTTTATACTGTACTTATTGAGGTGGGAGTCTGTTCTGAACTGTCGTCCCCTCACCTTCATGGGTAGTGAGCTAGATAGTGAAGAGCCGCTGACTCCCTCTCATTTATTAACAGGGCATAACTTAATTCTTTGCAGGTTCCAGAGGAACTCATTTAAACTTAAATATTGAAATGGGTCCAACTTACCAGGATCCCATTAAAATTGGCAAACAATATAAATATATTCTTTCCTTCATAAATAAATTCAGAACTAATTGGGAGAAAGACTACTTGATAAATCTGAGACAATCATATGTCTCTGATCGTCCAAATGTAACTGCTGGGGATGTCGTCGTGGTGGAAGACGATGGTCCTCATTAAGGTGGAAATTGGGAATTGTTAAAACTTTACATGTTTCCCCAGACGGATATGTGAGGTCCGTCTCTCTGGATACAAGGACTGGTGAAATTACTTGCACGGATATTCATTTGTATCTCTTTGAAATTCATAGTAATATTTTTGACTCCTTCAAGAATTAGAGTCCCCAGTAGCAATGAAGTCTGGCCAAAGACCAAAATGTCAGGTAAACATCCTGATCAAACTTTGGTTAAAAACTATGTTTGATT
>JABUQX010047141.1:0-13417 GCA_015478945.1 Trachelipus rathkii
GTTTCCGCTTTCCGAGCATAATTCGAAGTCATTTCTTTTGAAGTATTTTTTATCTTTTTACTTGTTTCCTTAAAAGAAGATTCACCAACTGTAGATTTTTCGAAAGAAATATGACTTTTAGATCTATTAAATAATGGCAATGGATGTTCATCGTAATCAGTCATATCCTGAGTAGCGTTTTCAACAGAAGGAGAATCAGAAAATGATTCAGATAAATTTGACATCAAAAGACTCGAGTTCCCGAGATGAGACCAAGCCGTATCATTCACATCTATCCATTGAGTGAACGTAGCATTGTCTAAGAATGGAGCATTTTCGTTATTAAAAGTCATAGTTTGATTTAAGTCATTTGAATTATTCATATTTTTAGCAGTAATTAAGTTTTTTACAGTATCATTTTCCTCCAAAATATATGAGGGTAATTCTACGTTTATATCATTAAAGTCTTTAAACGAGAAATTGCTGTTATTAGTATGATTGTATAAATCTGAATCTGGAAATATAACTATTTCTTCATAAAGAGCATTTGAAGGGTCAGGAGTTGTATTTCTTTCACCATCATTTTGGAAAGTTTCATTTATTACTCTTTCCATGTTAGGATAATTGGACGCATTTATGATGTCAAGAGAATATTCTGATAACATGGTTTCATTTTGTTCCACAGGTATTATTAAATAATCATTGTTATTATTTATGCCGAAATTAACATTTTCTTTGAATGTCAAATTTTGAAAGTCATCCTGTAAACTTTCGTTATTATCAGAAAAAGAACTATCAATTGAAAATATTTCCAATGGTTTACTGTTTATTTTATTTTCTGTGCTAGTATTAAAATCAGATGACAGAACTGTCATTGATTCGATGATCGATGTAATATTTGTTTCATTGGAGGAAATATGATCGTAAAATGAATCTGGGATTGGTACCGTAAAATTATTGTATTTATCATCGTCTGTATGTCTCAGTGAAGTGGTTAAGGATGGAACCATGCTTTTTGTTTCTGCATATGAAACTGACAATTGTTGCGCTGTTGTAACTGGTGCTGTTTCGTCAGTAGTAGCGTTTTCTGGCTGTGTGTCCCAAAGATTAGAACTTGAAAAACCTTTATCAATATTTACGTTATCTTTTTCCTTATGCATTGAAAAAATAGTAGAATCTGTTTCACCATCGTGAGGGGCAAAGTGTTCGAATAAGTGATTTTCGTCCATAAAAGTCAGAGAAGGTTGTTGTTTATTAGACACGAAAGAATCAACATGCTTTTGCTTACCATATTCGAAGGTATTATGATCATTGGAAGTGATAATGAGAATTTCGCATGGCAATTCATCCTCTTTTTCCGGACAGTCATTGATTCCATCACAAACTTTTAACTTTTTTATACACTTGCCACTTGAGCATTGCAGCTCGTCATCGGCACAAGCAGGTTTGGAAGAATGGTCTGGAAGAGAACCTTCCTGATCAAAAGAGTCCTCTATCGAGTTTATTTCAACACCTTTAGCGATGGAATCACAAGTTTTTTGCTCTTCATCCTCTCCGTTTAAGCAATCAAATCTTCCATCGCACAACCAAAATAAAGGGACACACCACCCATCACCACAATCAAACTCATCTGCTCTGCATTGAGATGTTGTTTCGGGATAAGGATCAAATATTAAAGATGCAGCATAAGTTGTTGATTTGGTAGTTGTAGTTGTTGATGAAGTTGAAGATGCTTGACTTAAAGATCGTTTTGTCGGAGAGGAAGATCCTATTTCTTTTTCGATATCCTCAATATTAATTTTATCCACTGGTGAACTAATGTTAGGAGCGTGATCATCTCTTAAAGTAGAATCTATATTTAGAGTGAAATTGAAATCTCCTTTGTCTTTGCTTAAGTTTTGTGCATTTGGTATTTTCATAATATCTTGCTGGGACAAATCCAATGTTGCTTCTGTTTTTGCAATCTCCTCAAAAGGATCAGAAGTTAGAAGCAAATATGAAGAAGGGTTCGTCGCTATAGTTGTATACATTGAAGTACTTTCTGTTGGTAAAGTTGATGTTTTCAGGGCATGAAATTTTTATGTATGCGGTTTTTAGTGATATTGTTGATTTCGCACGGAATGTCATTGTATATTATATAAGGATTTGATTTTGTGTGGTGAATCAATATTTGTTTTATCTTTCTAACTTTTTAAGTATTTCGAGTCAAGGTATATTGAACAGGAGAGATCTATGAATATAACGTTAAAGAGTGTGGTTAAGAATGGCTTCCTGATAGATAATTATATAGTGTAGTACGCAAGATTGTATCCTTTGTGATCGCTCGACCCTCTAACTGTCGACCGGATAGAAATTTGCTGTAAGTATTTTTGTCTTTGATGCTGATTGCATTGCTTAAGACTTGTCAGTAAAGATATCGTGACCTGTCATTATATCTTGTAGAGTCTATGTTACAAAGGCGTAGTAGTACTTTATATTGGAGGAGGGGGTTTGGTTAAAAATCTGTGGAGGGTGTTGCGTAGATGTAGAGGTGTGTGTAGTAGAGTGCTTTGTGAAAACATAGTTTGAGTATGATGGAGGAAGAAGGTATGTTCCTAAGGAGATAGATTTTCAATACTTTGATATTATAAAATCTGTACGAGCTAGTTATTGGTGTTTGTTTGGTTTTTATACTTGGTAATTATATGTCAGCTAGAGAAATTGTTCCCTGAACAGTTTTCTGTGGCAAATATTCCATTTTGAAGATTATGTGTAGGGCTTTATACCAACTATAGTGTTACCAGAAACACGTGAGTGCTAGGTAAGCTTTATTCTTATTTCATGCAGTCACAATGTTTCTGTTATTAGAAAATAAATTTACAATACTTAATATAGAAGAAAACTACTGTTCCGGGAACTAATTTCTCCGAGCGTACTGCTTCCATAGGTGTAGAGTGTTTGTTTTTCCATGCTACGTTAAAATATTTGTTTAGGCTGAGTACCAGTCGTATCTATATGTTGGCTAGAATATTATAGTAATATGTCGGGTCTTACTGTTGTAATTTCTTAAGATTTATTATAATCGTGGATCATCTTCTATAGAGTGGAAGAAGGTGGTGCTTTTGGTAATTTTCCACCTTATAAAATATGCCGCTCTGGTTATTCATTAATTTTTCTTGTGAATAAATTTTGGAAAAATGTGACATAAGAATATTGCATTTGGTTTTTGAGGCTGGGAATTTTTCTGCTGTTTTGTTTACAGATGGCTTCGTGGTTGTGGTGTTGGTGTATAAGTGTGAGATTCTTTTCTTTTAATGCGGATTTTTCGCTAGTGTTTAGTTTTTGGTTTGGTGTACTTTTTGGGGAAGAATTATAAAAAAAAACCATTAACTATCCGTCCCAATTTTCTTTATGTTGTTTTTCTGTCAGTATATAAAAAAAACAAATTGATTTTGGAAAATTTGGGGCATATTCTATTTGTTGGTGTGTGCTATGGTTTAATTGCGTCTTATTTAGGTCGCATATTGTCTAAGAGTTTTCCTCAACTACTGGATATACTACATCAACTACCTACTACTATATATACTACTACACTTACAGTACTTTATCTACTACTACTACTACTACTATTACTACTATCTACTACTAATACACTATCACTACTACTACTATAATATCATTTACTCACTAACTACTTATCAGTACTACACTATACTAATAACCTTTGGTTTCTTCTCCTAAATCAACCCTAGTCACTCGACACACTTTTACCAAAATTCCAGTTTATCTTCACTTGCACACACCCTAAATAATTTCCATATTAGTTTTAACAAGTCCCTTTATATCCTTACCCTGATGATAAGGATTACATTACTGCTCTCTCCTCAATCCTATGAAAACTATACCCTCCATTAACGAATTTTTTTATCAACTTCATATTCAGTCATTCAATGCTAGCCGTCCATTCTGATTATTTCCAGTTAATTCCACTCTATACTGCGACTTTACCAAATTTTCAACTTCTCACTATACTCTTACCTCATCCCCTACTAGTAATTGCTCATTCCCCAAAGAACTATACTATTGTCTTACACCATACAAATCAACACACATCAATATCACTCTTTATCACTGCTATTTACGCAGATATTTTCGAAAGTAGTTCCCTCAACATCTCACACACAACACACACACACCACACCACCACATCATATATATAAATAGTATAAATATATATAATATATATATACTATATATAATATATAATATAGATAAAATACTTATATATATATAATATATTGCCTATAGATCAACATCAATATTATATTACAAAACTAATTACAGTTATTTAGTTGATTTCAGAAGATTCGAATTCTAAATTTGTGTGTTCATTATTATATGAGAATGAAATAAAAAATACTTCAAGACAAAAGCAAATATTTTAACCCCATCATGGGTGGGTTCTGGCAAGTACATATTTTGAATAGTATAGTAAAATTAATGATATTCATTCTTACATATTTAAAATACTTAATATTTACACTTACAATTTTTTGGTAGATGTGACACTGATTTTCCTTTTCGGGAGGTGATTTGAGTATATGTAATTCTGAGTAGAATTTCAAGTAAAAGAAAACAAATTGTATTTGTATATTAAAATTCAAATTGATAAAGTACGTGTAATAACATAACACTTTATAAAAGGCCAAAATGTTAACAAAATCAGGAATCATCATGGAACAATGTTATCAAAATGATTACATGCAGCAATTGAACTCTTTTTCTTTAAGTCATTTTCCTCATCTGAATTTTCCGTTTCATCAATGGATTCTCTCCTGGAAGGAACACCAAAAAAAAAAAAAGAATATATATAAAAAAAAAAATATAAAACGAATAATAGAACATATATATCAAAAATATATAATATTATACAAAAATACTGGGTAAGCGCGAATTCAGCGATAAAGTGATTTAAGGCAGAGTTCGGTGTTGTTGTTAAAGATTAAAAACTAACGAATTTACCCATAAGGCCTATGACCGAGCATTTGTGATTACCACAAGAGACGTTCGGGGGTGTCTTCTTCGCCTCTTAGGTTTGGATCGACGGGGGGGACGTTGTTCCGGCCCCCCCTGCCCCCACGGCTCGAATCCCCAGATGAT
This sequence comes from Trachelipus rathkii, assembly GCA_015478945.1. Classification (NCBI taxonomy): domain Eukaryota; kingdom Metazoa; phylum Arthropoda; class Malacostraca; order Isopoda; family Trachelipodidae; genus Trachelipus; species Trachelipus rathkii. Next base: position 5,119 of record JABUQX010047141.1, read on the forward strand.
ATATTTATAATACTTGAACATATTCTGTGTTGTTAGGTGCAGCAAGGAAGTACAGAGGGGAGGGGGACGAAATATAAAAATTAGATGCCGAAGTACGACGTCCTAGTAGGTTTATTATTATTGGTGAGTTAAGGTTAGACTTTCTGTGCGAAGTGTAGGTAGTGTTAGTTCACACTCCGATGTAATTGAAGCTAATCATCTCGTTCTCTTTGTATGTGCCAATATGCAATGTGAGGTGTCTGATAACGTTCAGGACAGCGTGAGAGTTGAAATCCCCGGCCTGTCCGAATTTTATCCCATGAAAAAAAATGTAAATGTAAGTATTAAAATCACATAATTCGGATTATAAGTTTCACATTGTGTGAAAGAATAAAACACAAAATTCGAGAGTTTAATACAAATATTTGGTGACTAGCGCCTGGTTTACTCTTTGGGCTCGTCAACTCTGCGGCACATGCTTCTACAGGTCTTCTGCAGTCTGTTAACTGCTCCTTTTCTGCTTTAATCTCTTTGTCTCGACTCAAAGCAACACAAATCCAAGATCTAATTCCTCTCAGCGGCTTACCAATCTATTTCCGCATATTTCTCAACTCATTCACTTCGTTCACAACAATATCTCTAATTTTCATTCAAAGGTCTTCCCTCAAAACGACACTCAAAAGAAACTAGCAACTTTTCCTTCGTCTTCCAACTTCTATTTCATCCTAATCTCGCCTCACTTAACAACGCTTATTTTTCCTGTTACTTTCTACTGATGCTGTAGTTGCTGGAATGGTACCAATGAGACTTATTATAGTTATATATATATATTCATTATCGTAGTATCTCATATGGATACTATACTGACTATCTACAATTTAATATAATACATATATAATTTTATTATTTGACTACTACTATTTCACCAGTTTTGCCACACCCTCAGTCACTAGTGGTGCAGTACCTTTATAAAGAGTTTATTGTTTGGTATATTATTAATATACTATAATAATTAAATTATAATTATAATATGATATATTATTAATTATAATATAATATATATATATTATATATATTATTATTATTATATTATAATATTAAATATATATATATTATATATATATATATATATATATTAAGTACACAACATTGCGATCTTTAAAGAAACATTAAATTATTATAAATTAAAGACTCATTCATTTAAATTAAAATAATATTTAGACTGCAATCTGTAACACTTATATAATGTATTGCCATCTAACTACTTTGGAATATTACAAAAGGTATATAAAAGTTATCATCTCACATCTTTAAATAATATATATTACTTAAGTAAAAACGCGGGACAATATCAAGAAAGAGTAACCTTGTTGAATAAATGCACTTAAAGTTCTGAGATTAAATAGAGGACATTTAGATTAATATATTATATATATAATAATATAATATAGATATATTATAATTATGTTAGATATAGATATATATTTATTTAATATTTTATTTAATATTAGATATGTTAATGATTATAAGACATATATAGAAAGTTTATAGTTTGGCACCTCTAGCATGTTTGATTAGTACATTTAATTATTTAAATTATATATATAGATATTGATTATAAATAAATTAATTTAATTATATATATATTATATATATATTATTAATATTATCGATTAAATGATTAAATTATATTAGTATATTTCATAGATTATATATTAAATAATATATATTATTATAATTATATATTATAATATAGTAATAGATTAGATGAGAATAGTAGAGAGACGTTAATGAGAGATGAGATAGATATTGAATGATTTTCATTAGAGAGTATATAGTTAGGAGCAACTTATATATGGTTAGCAGTAATATAATAGTAATACCCTTATGTAATTATAAATGTTATAATTAATATATTATAGATATATTAAATTACGCGCTGAATATCTATTATATATATAATATATAAGTATATTATAATTATTAAATATTAATTATATATATATATATATTATTATATATAATTATTATATATATAAATAATATATACTATATTATATATATAAAATATAATAATTATATATATAATATATATAATATTAATATATTATTATATAATATATATAATCTATAATTATATTAATTATATTATTATATATATTTAATAAATTATTATACATTAGGAAAAGTTACCAATATTATTCCCCGGGCCGGAATTCCGGGGTATGCCAGGGGAATTGGTACATTATCCGGGGTGGGATTCCGGGTACCGGCTGCGAGGAATTGGGAAAATATTCGCTCGAGGGCCGGACACCGAGGTGAAATTACTTCATAATAACTCCTTAAACACCTCTGAAATATTGCTTGGAAATTTTGTGTTGAAGTTTAAAATATAAGATAACAGCTTGGTTCATTTACTATACACGTTTATTTTATTTGGTGCAAAATATACATATATATATTTGTTTAATTGATTAAATTAATTTTCCTGTGCTCTGAAAATTGAAGAATAATTCGTCTTGATATTTAATTGGAGACGACTGGAATAAGGAGAGTTAGAATGTATTGAGGGTAGTAAGTAATGATATATATATTTGATACTATATATAGTAAGTATATACCATTTATATAGGTAATATTATATAAATATTAGTTTTTATATGACTATTAAAATATTAATAAGGGTCACTCCACACCACAAAATTAATAAATTGAAAAGTATTGCATATACGGTTAGTACTACGAGATCTCACCGATACACGGAAATTAGAATGAAAAATTGGATTATACTTCTGGTTAAAGTTATTATATTTTTTAATCAGATCACCACGATAAATTCAATGATCCATTTTGTGTTTGGAAATATCCTTCCAATTTTTTGCGTGACCTAAAATTCTTTGAAATTAGTGTTCGGATACACAACATTCATACACATTGATAAGCTTCACTGAGTTAATCCTTCTGTCAAATTGTTAATAGAGTTAATTGTTCAACTATCTTCTCTATTATAAACTTTTTATCTGAATCATTAGAGTTATAACTTTTGCGTAAGTAGATATACTATAATGTCTTCAAATGCACTGAAGTATATCTCACAATCATAATATATACTTAATTATACTGTAATCCTATATATTCTGAAATTAGGAGGTTAATATATTGAGGCAAATTTAAGGGTGTAATTTGCAGGGGATTAAATTGACTTACTGGATCTGAATAATATATATAATATGAATCATGTATACGGGTGAGGTATCATATGCACTCATTTGTAACCTTTACTTCTGGTATTAAGTAACTTGATATAAGTAGCTTACTACAGATTATCCGTATATTTGATATTCACCTATATCATTATTATATGTTGTTCATATTCGTCAAGCTAAGTATATGTTACGCATTCCTTACTACTATTAATACTTTCACTATGTCAGTAGGTTGGAATAAATATAAAAAATAGGAGTCAGGTATACATGGGGTCCCACGGGTACATATGTAATCAAATAACATTTTTATCACTATTGAGGGGGAGTATGATATGTCCTATTAGTATACGTTGCTTCATATGTTTCCCTTGGATGTAACAGTAAAGCATAAACCCAATCCTTCGTCGGCGCGGTTCTGGTGATATAAGCCTTTGCTAGCATCCTAGTATCAATAAAGGTGTTAGTAGAGAATGCTGAGAGCGCCAAGATGTATTAGATATTTTAGAGTTGATATGTTTAAAGTTGATGTTGCCTATAGTTGTGAGTAAGTAGTTCCGTGAATCACATGAAAATGTATGTGCAATAATTATAAGCTTCTTTAGGAATTGATTGTTATTGCAAGTTTATTTATGCCATTTATTTAATTAGTAGCTAGTGACATAGCGTTAAAATTGGTGTTAGTAATTTGTTCTTAATGTATATTTAGTAGTATATAAACTGTAGCAAGGTGTGGTCTTGGTTATTGCAAAACATTATGTAGAAGTATTGTCCCTCTTAAGAATGAAATATGGTTGCTTATTCTTCACAAGTCATTTGTAATATATTAAACATTCTATTGATGTAATTTGTAGGCTATAATATAAGGGGTACTCTTAGCAAGATGGTGGGAACTGCCTAATAGGCTCGGGGTATATCATTGGTAGAAGGTTAAGTACGAGCGCTAAAGTAAACCTATGGAATTTTGATTTTGGAGAAATGGTGTTACAAATTATTTATTAGCCACAGTGCTGAAAATAATAAAGCACACTTATGAGGTACGTTGGTAGAAATAAGAATAGGTGGATGCGTGAAGGAAAAGTGTGGATAAGGATGAGTATAGATTGAAACAGGAGATAGATGGAATTTATGACTGTGATTTGTGCGATATAGTAGTCGGTGCTAAATTGTGGTCTAGGTGATTTAGTTGTCACAAGGTATCTAGGGGATGATTAGTTGATGTGGATGGGGTGGGTATATAGTAAGTGGCTTAGCTCAGACGGGGGTCCGTATCATAAAGATATAATTAAGAGCAAAGGGAGATGATGGAGGAAGGTTCCACAATGTTTATTCATTAGCGTGAGTGAGAAGGTGGTATATCAAACTCAGCAGTGAGAGAGGAAGTTCAAAAATGAGAGCCTGGAATAGTTGATCTAGTGCAAGGAGGTACACCAGGCATGGTTGCAAACGTTTCACTCTGTGGAAAGGGGTTCAGCCCGGCAAGTTAAAGAAATAAAATAAGTTCGTGAAAATTTAGAAATAGTTAAAGATTATACTCCCTCCGTAGGTTATTTCCTTTAGTAAAAGTGTGAATTGACTGACAGCCGGAGTAACCATTAGAATGTAAATCTCCTGGGAGGAATGGCTGACTTATAGATCTCTCAAATTTATTCCTGTGGATGGTAAGGGTAACTAAGTCTCTATACAAAAATTCATAACTCTAAGATATAAAGATTGGTTATTATTTTGGTTTGAAGATTGGGCAATGAATCTGAGTGAATCTCTGTGGGCTGCTTCTCTGTTGACTTTAGTGAATTAGGTCAGGGGTATATTTTACTCAGGGGGGCGATTAATTGAAAAATGTTTACTTATATATTTATTTCGCTGTATGTGGGGGTGCATGTTCAGAAGCCAAATCTTGTTTAGGGTAGGTGAGAAACATTTACCTACTACGTATTAACCGCTCAGTTATAATTTAGCACGGTCGTTGGATCCATAGTTGACTCTTTTGAGTTTGTTATTTTAGGTTTACCCGTCTTGTTGTAAGAAAAAGTGACAAGTACGATACGCTATAGCGCTGACTTTAGTAACTAATTTAAAATTAGGGATATCTGGACCAAAGATTACTATTATATATATTAGTATACTTATATTGTGTGTCAAGTGAGATGCCTCCACCGCGGATTCTAAATGATAAAAGATTGAAGGTTGTGAAAATATGGAAAAGAGGTCCCCTATATGTTGTTGGTGTGAAAGGAGGAGCTATGGAAAAAACGTAAGTAGAAAGGTTAGTTAAGTGATTCCGGACCGGAAGTGCCCGGCCGGAAAATTCTGTTGTCGCGGGACCGGCAAAGGGTGCCGGTGTTGTCCGGCCGGAACTTTTGAAAAGGTAGGATATCCGGTACAGCTTACCCTAAATATTAATTATATGGTGATTCGCCTTCTATCAAGAAGTCGGACCATATCGCTGAAGTAGTTGGATGGCAACCGAAGGCACACAAACGAGCGCTATTTTTCTTGGGCCCAACGTGGTCGGGGAAAGGTGTGAAAAAGGGTTAAGAGGAAGAAGACTATGGTAATGAAGAATGAAGAATAAAAGAAGAAGGACCAGAAGAAGAAGAAGGAAGCAGAAGAAGAAGAGAGGAAAAAGAAGAAGAAGAAACAAGTGCAATATCGAGTGGCAGCGATGAATTGCATGAACTGGACGCGCGGGCAAACTTGATAGATGATTGAGCGATTGATGAATTATTGATGATGAATTTAAGATTGATGAGGAAAAAGAGAAGAAAGATAGAATGTAATGAGAAGACAAGAAAAAGGAAAGAAGAGGAGGAAAAGAAGAAATGCGATAAGCAGAAAATAGGAGCAACAAGAAGCAGAAAGACGAAGGCGAGGTGCTTTAAAGAGTTGAGAGAGGGAGACGAATAAATGGAGATAAGGAACAAAGAGGGAGAGAGGTAAAGGATATGCGATGAGAGATAAATAAAATGGATGAGAAGATAGCGTGAGTGGTAGGGCCTAATTATAATTTTATACCGGTAAAGATTCAGTAATTAGTAATACCGGAAAGAAAGAAAAACAGAACGGAAGAAAACGAACAAGCACACACAACAACAGGAAGTAAAAAGAAGACAGAGAGGAAGAAGCCATGGGACAAGGGATGGATTGTTAAAGAAGGAGGAGGGAGGTGCAATCGACGATGCATGATGCACGAGAGGGAAACTGATGTCATAGGAGTTGCTGAGATAATATGATGAGTATGGAATCGAACTATCACACAACACCTCATGAGATTCGATGACTTACAGCTACCCATATATATAAGGACGAAAGGAGAAAAGGAAGAAAAAGGAAAAAGGAAGAAGAAGAAAAAAGAAGGAAAAAGAAGAAGAAGAGAGAAGAAGGAAAAAAGAAAAAGGAAGAAGAAGGAAAGAAAGTAAAATGCGACGAATCTCATCCTCAAACTAAAGTAGTGCAAGACGAGTAACCGAGTTCCGACTAGCAACACTTTACAGTCACGTCAAGCAAGCTTAAGGTTCAGAAGCGGACATCTTATAAACGAGGAGTCGAGTCCAATTTGAACAAGCGAGGGGACAAGTTCCCTCGAGCGAAGCCTTGCGCCGTCTCGATTTTCCGGTACCTACATTAAATAGAATTCATTAAGAGAAAGAAGTAAAAAGCACCAAAACATGCCGCGGGTTGCCGCATAAGAATAGAGGGTCAATGTGAACTGATTTGAATAAAGCAGTGACAGTTAGGATGAGGTCCGGTGATAGAAGCATTCCTTGTTTGGCCTTTGGAGACGGTCGACAGTCAAATTTACTTCAATTTCAAACCGGGTGGAAATATGATGATATAATATTATTATTCGAGGTATACAAGGCGGACAATGATAGTCCTGAGATTAAGAATGAGAGGTATATATAGTAATTAATTGATCAACTGTGTATGTAGGTATATGTATATATATAGTAGTGATAGTAGTGATAGTATAGTATTATAGTATATTATATTATAGTATAGTATATATATATTATATGTATAGTCACACTATACATGTTATAATATGGATACCGATATATAGTATACAACCTCAGTATACCTTACTTAGTATAAGATACGCGTTAACACAATATAATAACACTATTATCAGTATACATACAGTCTTTATACTCTTAGTACTTATACTATTGATAGCATAGAACACAAAAATGTACACTTAATATATATACTATCATAGCTATAAATTTAAAATATAGATAGTTATATATTATATATATATTTATATATTAGTATATATATATATATTATATATATATAATATAATTAATATATATATATATTTATATATTATATTTATATATGTATTATAGTCGTATATATATGTATATACTATATATATATCATATATATATATATATATATATTTAATATATATATAGATATAACTATATAATATATATATTTTAATAGGTAGTATCTACTATATGTAAATAATATATATATATATATAGTATATATATATTATTATATATATATATATATATAATAATATATAGTATATTGGATATTACTATATATATATATATAATATTATATATATATATATATAATATTATATATATATTATTATTATGCGTTATATATATATATATATATATTTATATATATAATATATTATATATATATATATATATACATAGTATATATAAAGTATATATATATATATATAGTATATATTTATTATATGATGATATATATTATATATTATATATATAATAATATAATGATTATATATACCGTATATTCATATATAAATATATTATATTATATATATAATATATATATTATAATGATAATTATAATATAATCTATAGATATATATATGATATATACTATATTGATATAGTAGTATATATATATATATATATATATATATTATATATATTAGTTTTTTTTGCATCATAATGAAAAGAATGAAAATATCGGCCGGAGTAAAATAAAAAAAAACTTTTTTCTTTATTTGTAAGCAGAGAGTTCCTTCTTCATTTAAACGTCTCCTACTTCAGAGTTTTAACTCCAACGATCACTAACGCTCTTGAGGGTAATGTTAGTTTATAAGTTTGAAAATGTTCTAT
>JABUQX010047142.1:0-2500 GCA_015478945.1 Trachelipus rathkii
TATATATATATTTATATACTATATATATATATATATATATTATATATATAATATATATATATATCGGTAATACTATATTTATATATATATACTATACATATTATATATAAATATATCATATATATATATATAATATTAATATTATATTATATTTATATATATATATATATAAATATATATTATATATATATTATATATATATAATAATATATATATAATATATAGATATATATATATATATATTAATTAATATCTATATATATATATATATTCATATATATATTTATGATATATATATATATAATATAATATAATATATAGTATAATATTATATATATATAGCTATATATTATATATATATATATATAGTATAGTATATATATATTATATACTAATATCAGGTTAGCTTAGGTTAGGTTAGGTTACTTAGGTTAGGTTAGGGTACGTTTAGGTTACGGTTTAGTATCAGGTTTGATTACGTTAGGTTTTACTTGTTACGTTAGGTAATGGTTATGTTGTGTTTACGTTTGGTTAGGTTAGGTTACGTTACGTTAGGTTAGGTTGGTTGGTAAAGGTTTGGCTTAGGTTGCGTAAAGGTTAGGTTCGTTATGTTGTTATGTTAAACTTGCATTATTTTAGGTTGGTTTTTCTTTAATCCCTTACTTTTGAACACTCACCTTCAATTGTATTTGTGTTGTTCTCCTGTTTTCAGAATTTATAAAACTAACGAATGATTACTGGTTAAGGGAATAAAAGTCCTTTTTCCTTAACAACAATGTACGCCTTTCACATAAGTTTATACATTGTGTTTTGGCCTTTATGAATGTCCTCTATTACCATCATTATCATTTCACTAGCTCCTGCTCATTATGGTACTGAAAAAACATTTACCTGATTCTCTTTCTATACCGTCCATAACCCATGACGACTTTTCACCACTCTAACGCTGGCATACAATTTCGTTCTTTACCAAAAACTGATTCGTCAATTTCAACTACCTTATCTCCACCTCCTAATTTTTATTTGCTGTTCATTACAGCTATCTCACATATCTGTCTACAAAAGTTAAACCAGTCTGATATCGTTACACTACCTAAACCGAGGATTCTTTTACTTTGGCTTGATGTTAGATCATTCACAAAACAATAAATTATTTGAAGCACTACTTTAATGGGTAGACGGGAAGCAGATAAAAAAGAATTCTTTGAAACAGCCGAATATTTTCTCCGACAATTTTTTTTAGTACATCTTAAAAAAAAATTTCCTCTTGATTTGTATATTGAACACTGACGTTTGCAGTTTACACATTTCTTTTCGCTCATTAAAAAACCGAAATTTTGAACAAAACCTAAGAGTTCGTGCTCATTACTAATTAAATCAAATAAATCCTTCAGCAACATATTTACGCAAGAACCTGAACATTCGAACTGCTTGAAAATTTTTTAGCAAGCATTGCTCGCAACGCTTTTTGAGAGTTTTTGAAAAATGCAAAATTGCGATAACTTTTTTTCTGTTCGTGCATGCGATCAGTATGAAATTTTCAGAGCATCACTGTAGTCAAACGAGAGCGATGCACATTTTTACTTAGATTATTTCTTTGTATATGCAGTAGTTCTGTTATTTGTTCCTGGAACAAATTTTCGCAAAAAAAAAAAGGGAAATTCAAAAAGAAGAAATTGTTTTGGAGTAAAAAGATGGAATTATATTTGTAAAAAAAGATGGGTCTTGCCCTGTTTTATAAAGCCCTAAAATTGAAAGATTTGATGATCGGACAGGTAGGGAAAAAAATAGTATCAATATTTCACTTTTCCCAAAAAAAAAAAAATCTTTCGAAAAGTGAAATTTGATGTTTTTTTTCTTACTTATTCGCGAATCAACATCAAATTTTCAAAGCAATCATAACATGGCAAGAAACTCCTTTTTTTATTTAGATATATTTTTTTTATATACTCAAAAGAATATTTTTTTTAAAATTTCAAAAAAATATTTTTGGAAAGTTCTCATAACAAATCCATAAACTAATTGACTATACAAAGAAAGTTAATGTAGCCAAAATAGATGCACCTCCCTCGACTACCATATGCCTTGAAAGTTTCAATCCACTTCCCAAGAACAGAAAAAAAATTATAGCAATTTTCTCATTTCAAAACCAAAAAAAAGTGGGTTTTGAATTTGAACATTGCTGAGCACAAAACTTCAAAAAATTGAAAAGGTACTTCATGACTTTTGTAGGTATGGACCTCAATGCGTTCTTTTAAGCTGAGTGTCATTTTACAGAAAATTGTTTTAACTTTTGCAATGAGGTCAAAATGGGTTTTGCAAAACTTGAAACTTCTGAAAGAATGACTACAGACAGAAAACACTCGAAAACGACGTTTTAGAGGGGGGAAAATTATATCAGTTGGTGTCTTTATATGACTCAAAATCGCTTGAAAATTAGAAATTCTTTAAAATGTTCATTTTTAGGGGGTGGGAATTGGGGTCATCCCAACCAAATATT
>JABUQX010047142.1:10000-12500 GCA_015478945.1 Trachelipus rathkii
ATTCTGACATCGTTATCAGATTCACCCCTCCATCTCCTCTCCCACATATTGCTCATCTTCCACATTCCTCCCTTCTTCTACATTTAGGAGTTCTCCAAAATATTCAATCCACCTCTCATTTACCTCTTCCTGTGCTGTAAGTACCTCCCCTTCTTTATTTTTGATACTATAAAGCTTCTTCTTTGATTTATATAATAATAATAATAATAATAATAATAATAATAATAATAATAATAATAATAATAATAATAATAATAATAATAATAATAATAATAATAATAATAATAATAATAATAATAATAATAATAATATTAATAATAACAACAACAACAACGGTCAGCGTTTAGATTAGGGGCCTCCTGTATCTAAAAAACTGCGATACCTACATAAAAACTGAATACATTTTTGAAATCAGCGGACATTTTAATGAAGGAAACAAAAAAAATCATAATTATTAAATTTAATAAATAACTACAGAAATTAGAATTAACACCTTATATTGAAAACCTTAATTTAGACGAGTTACCAATAATTAAAAAAGTTTTCTTTATATCTTTTCAATATTTTAAGGGTAGCTTTAAAAATCATCATATAAAAATTTCCCCCCATTTTTTACTTTAAATATTCGGTTTTATACTTTTAAAATTATTTCACAGCACTCACGGGTCGGGGGTACGGGGGCAGAGTCCACCCTTAGAATACCCCTGTGTGCCATGCATTTATTTTAATAAATTAAAAAAAAATAATTTTTTCATTCCATCTCAAGGAAGTCTCAATTTTCAAGATAATAATAATAAAGCCTAATATTGGGGACTCGTATCTCAGAAATTTGGGGGAAGGCAAAATTGTCGTACATTAAAACATATTTATCATCTTTTTTTTTTTTTCTTATCGCACTTTATTTAATTTCTTCTTCATTTTCCTGCATTAAAATGTACACTGATACCAAAAATGTATTCAGTTTTTATGTAGATATCATAGTTTTTTAGATACAGGGACCCTAATCTAAACGCTAACCAATAATAATAATAATAATAATAATAATAATAATAATAATAATAATAATAATAATAATAATAATAATAATAATAATAGTAATATAGGAATTACTATATATACTGTACCGTAACCCGCCGAGTAGAAATTTATATGCAAGCTCCGCGTAACGTCATACTCACAGGTCAGGGTCTCCGCGTTACGCATACTGTGACGTTATGACTAATTTTATTGAATATATATATATATATATATATATATATATATATATATATATATATATATAACATATATATATATATATATATATATATATATATATATATATATATATATATATATATATATATTCAGATGGGGGACGTTTTCCATACCCCGTAGGGCGAACCCCGCGACACCCAAATACCAAGAGCGGGGGTTCCGGAGACCCTACCCAGAAATGGTCTACCTAGTAGTTCCCCGGAAGGCCAGACGACTCACCACCGCGCCATCCGGGGTGGTCTGCCCTTGGGGTACACATTAGTTTAAAAAAATTTAGGCATTGCCCCAGGGTAGATCCTGTCCAGTCTCTCGGCCTTCAGGGAATGACAGGGAATTAGAACTGTCCCCCCTCGGAGGTCTCCAGAACCCCCGCTCTTTGGTATTTGGGTGTCGCGGGAGTTCCTCCGCCCCTCCCCTACTTGGTATGGAAAACGTCCCCCCATCTGTTCCCCGTCGGCTCGAGTCCCCTATTGGGCCGTGATATATATATATATATATATATATATATATATATATATATATATATATATATATATATATATATATATATATATATAATATTTTCTTTATATATATATATATATATATATATATATATATATATATATTTATATATATATATATATATATATATATATATATATATATATATATATTCAATAAAATAAGTCATGACGTCACAGTATACGCAACGCGGAGACCCTGACATGTGAGTATGACGTTACGCGGAGCTTGAATATAAATTTCTACTTGACGGGTTACGGTACAGTATATATAATAATGCCAATAATATAATTACAATTATTATTATTACTTAATTTATGATAAAAGAAATATAATTGTTATCCATATTTTTAAAAGTTTGTAAAAGAAATTAAATTTTCTCTAGTTTTTAATTTTCAGTAAGTATTCTACATTATAATAGTAAATTTAAATTTTAATAATTAAATTTTAATAATCAAAATAAGAACCGAATTAATATAAGGTATTGCCACTACTGTCCCAAATGTTTTCCTTTTAGAACTTTTATTTTGAAAGGGCTAATTACAGTAGCCTATAATAAACAAAAATATATACAGCAATCCCTCGCTAAATCGCTGTTCACTTTTCGCGGCTTCGGTGCATCGCGGTTTTTCTCCAAATAGAGTATCATCTATATCGCATTTTAAAAGAAAAAAGTTATACTGTATATATATTATATTTTTTATATGTATATAAGTATTTAAAAGCATAGAAAGTTCTT